>VMBQ01003231.1:0-24249 GCA_007657795.1 Dreissena rostriformis
AACACAATATAACAAGAGTATTTACATAAAACAATCACAACAGATAAACTTACAAAGGTACACTTTATAGAAATACAGTTTCCACTGAAACACTACAGTCAACAAGACACAAGCACTTAAATTCCAGTCAGTATGTCCATTCTTTTTCACAGTTTAAACCTTCTGTGAGTAAATCTTCCCAACATGCTTCAGAAACTCTTCATCAATATGTTTGATGTCCCGGTGGTCGTACTGGTCCCAGTACTCAGCAATGCGGGCATCCATATCAACATACACAGCCCGTCTGTGTCTGCTGAGCACACCCTCCGAAACCATTTGATACTGGAGGTCCACCAGCTTCCCTTCCCTCAGCAGCAAAGGTAGGAGCACGTAGAGCTGGAGGTGGGATCGTCCGGCCTTGTGGTTGAGCCTGTATTAGCTATAACTCATGAAATTGCGCAATAAATTAACACATCTGGTATACAGCAATGTAGTTTTGTTTTCGTCGTTTCAACATCAACACGAAGATATGGAGATATTCATGTGTGTGAAAATAATTGAAGATACAATCTGAAAAGTGGATGCTTTGGAAGCACAGACTGCAACAAATAAAACATAATAGCGGACATCTAAAAAGTTCCTAATTTATTACATATTTTATGTTTTAATGTGTAAAATGATAATCAACTTACCTTCAGTGTCATTATTAGTCCTGACAGTCTGTTTGTAGACCGACCACTCTGATTCGGACCAAAGAATACTCTCTATCCATTGATCCTCGACGTACTCAAAGAGTGACATAATTTGTTCTGTATTCCCCTCTGCCTTGTCACGAAGGCAGTTAAAGGCCCTGTGTATATGTGGTCCTGGTAGGAAGGTAAGCGTCAACAGCTTTCTGATCAGACCGTTAACACCCTCTCGTCGCTCAAACGTTGTCTGAAGACCAACGGCTTCAACTTTCTTAAGGACGGCTTGGGCCCAGTGGAAGGAGCACCCCTTCATATCCATGCCAGGAAATACTGTGCACAGAGCTTGCCACAGTCCTGAAAATACATATATGAAAAACATGTGTTATAGATAATCGACTTCTGTTAAAGTGGCAACACCTTCCATCTGTTCAGGCTGTTGATCAACCCCGCTGTCTTCCGTCTCTGACTCCTAACATGCGTAGCACGTGAAGATGAGCTCGGTCTTTCCTTTCATTGCCTGGTTGTACTCTCTCTTGGTAATACCTGTATTAAAAAATTCCATTTTTGTTCACCTGATATATTGATTATTATTTTTATTTATCCATACTAATATTATATCAATGTTATTATGTCCCCCAGTCTATACTGGGGGACATATTGTTTTTGCCCTGTCTGTTGGTTTGCACAAACTTGAACATTTTGTCATAACTTGCAATATTGAAGATAGAAACTTGATATTTGACATGCATGTGTATCTCATGGAGCTGCACATTTTGAGTGGTGAAAGGTCAAATATATGGGTCAAAATCGCTCAAAAGGGCACATAGTGTTTCACAAACACATCACTTGTTTGAAACTATAATATCAATTAGCACAATTTTACTGAATTTTATCAATGGCACACTTTTAGGTATAAACTGAATAATTTTTAGAAAACAAATGAGTTTTTTTACATTTTCCACAATATTACTCAATAAAATATGCGAAAACTAGTTTACACTTCTACAAAGATGAAAGATAAACTTGCTCTTTTAATCACATTTAATTATATTAAGATTATCACAACTTACCTGAAGTGATTAAAGACTTTAAAAACACAAGAGCATCAATTAAGAAATATTCAAAAGCACGAAAATCAATTGAAAAGAACTTCAAAACCTAACCATCATCAATTATAATATGGACAATTATAATTATGTGAATTAAATGACTTCAAAGACATCTTTTGAGAAAATAAAGCTTCAAACAATGAACTCTTTATTTTGTATTTATTCCAAGTGAAAGACAACTAAACATCAAGAATGATAATAAAAAACATGTAATGGAATAATAGTAATCTATACATAATTAAAACATATTCTGGGGTGAATTGTCCAGGGAGCAGGGGTGAATTGTCACCTGGGGGTGAATTGTCTCGATTCGGTCAATGGAGATGACCTCATCAACATTAAATATCAAATGTGGTTTATCCATGAGGTCATTTTCTTCAAGAACAGCTTTCAAGTTTGACATGTACTCGGCCACCTTTTCTTTTGATGTACATTAAGCCCTTGCTAGTTCAAGAGCACGAGGCTTCTGGACTTTCAACACTGGCCAACGGTTGATGAAACCCCTAAACCATTTCAATTTTAGTGGTTGGTGTTTCTGGGGAATACCAAGTTCAACTGCAAAGTCTGTTGCTATGTCACAGCATTCCTGACGGGTGTACCCATAGCCATAGTCAGCCACCCATAGCCATAGTCAGCCACCCATAGCCATAGTCAGCCATCCTCTTAATGTGATTAACAAGCTTTTGTTCTTGTGTGTTATTAAACACAGCAGGACTACCAGTGGTCTGACTATTCGGGTCCACCCTACCCAACACCCTGTCCCGCAATGTCATTACAGGTACATTAAACTTTCGGTTGATAATAAGGATTTCTCTCCTGGTGATGTTTTCACAATCTAGTAACTAGTGTCTCGTGGTCTGCTGTTCGTTCCACTGTAAGTTCTACCTGGGGGCAGTTTACCTTAGCACATTCACTCAACAGTTCACTCGTTGTTATGTCTTTGGCGTCATTCCTGGCACAGAGGTCTCTGATACTATTCTCAATCCTTCCGCTCACTGGCCTCACTCTCCTAGTGGACAGACCATCCCTGAGGTACGGTAACTCATACTTAACATCCTCGGCCTCTGCGCGTAGTGCCGGAACCAGACGGTAGAATGTCAGATTCTGGCCTCCTGCTTTCCTATTCAGGGAGTGGTGCAAGCCTTCAGTGTCATTGTTCGTTCTTACACTAATCCCATACACTGACACCAGCCTTCAGTGTCATTGTTCGTTCTCACACTTATCCCATACACTGACAAGGAGTCAATATGTATGCATAATATTATAGCAGTAAATTGTAATAACAGAATGAAACAGTGACTAACAAATTGGTTTATCTCAGATACTTCGGTTATAAAAACAATCGTCCGAGCACTCTGCTTAACATAAATACTCTGCTGTAAAAAGGCAGTTAAAAGCCATGTGGTCAGCCCGATTTTATTGGGCTGAACCATATATACATAGGGACTTTACAGAGTGGGTGCGGTGCTTTAATAAAAATCTAATTATTTAAAAATATTTTTACATAAGACTAAACTGTTAGAAAACGCGTAATAAATGCTAAAATAACTCAACAGTGAAAAATCTATGCTTGCCACACTACGTGGAGAAAGCAGCTTTACTATTGGCTAAAAGCATTTTTAAAACATGGCGCTGATTGGCCGAAATCACTTAATTAAAAAGACAAGTAGGTCAATCTGTTTTCTGACACAAAATTCAATTTCGTATCAGAAAACGGCTTGACCTACATAGAANTGCCAAATATCAAGTTGCTATGATCAATATTGCAAAAAAAATCCACAAATTTTTCGAAACCTAAACGCAAAACCTAAACGCAAGTGTGACGAAATTTCAGAAGAACGGACAGACATACAGACAGAAGGACAGTGCCAACCTTCGAAGGCATAAAAACACGTCCGGAAAACTGTTTAATGAATGTTGAATGTTTTCGTAGTTTCTAAAGTAAATTATCATGTCTCTAGATTGGTACGTTTAGGTTTTAATGCGTTTGAACTGGTCCTTATCAAACATTCTTTTACAGAACGGGCACGATTACGGATGAGGCGCACAAGCACATAACCACGCATGAGTCTAGCGACATCGCCAAGAAAGCGCGCGAGATCGTGACCATGCCTGAGTCTAGCGACATCGCTAAGAAGCCGCGCGAGCACGTGACCATGCCTGAGTCTAGCGACATCACCAGGAACGACGCCACGGATGATAGCAAGCGCAAGAATTCCGGCCATGCGACTTGCTTTTACGAAAAATTGAAGGGAGGCCGTCCGTGGCTTCGTTGTGAAACTCGCATTAATGCCGATGGACATGAGATTGAGAATTTGTTTTGTGCCTTGTGTTACAAGTGGTATGTCGGCGTAAGCAAAGGTGTGTGGAATAACGTAGGATGTACGTCAAGACCAACACGTCTTGACGTCATCAAGCGTCACGAATATTCGGCCCAGCACCAGTCTTGCTTTTCTGCTGAACTCAATAAATCGTCTCATATCGATGCGATCAACAGGGAGATGGAGTTTAGCTTTTGAAAACGAGGAGCCGAATGACTCTGTTCTTGAAATTTCTTGGGGTCAATGTAATTTTTAGGTGTCATAATACTAAAGTGTGGATATTTTGTTGCTTTATATGTGATTGCTCTACAAAAGTTTGTTTTTTTAACTTTTAGTACATATCGCTTAATTATAAAATAACATTTTGTGTAATATAAGAAACATTTTATGTTAGTTTTATGATAATATTTGCATGAAAATGATGCATGGCAGAATATATGGAGGAGTCAAAAGTGACAAAATTGCAAAATGCTTGCATCAAATAGCAGGATTCTGCTGTAATTGAAAACCCTGCTGTCGTACATAAATAATCTAAAAATGCTCATGATGCACGTTCGAAGAAAGTTGGCGAGTATCTGTTACGCCAGACAGACACCGTTAAAGAAGACATTCACCAGCGGGTACAAAACAGCGAGGGGTACGGATTGATTGGCTATCCATAGGAAAACAGGGAATCAATATGAGTCTCGCTCTGTGGAAAGGGGGTTCAATGCATGTGCGTAAAGTGTCGTCCCAGATTAGCCTGTGAAGTCCGCACAGGATAATCAGGGACGGCACTTTCCACTTATGTATTATTCGTTTGAAGGAAGACTCTTCTTGACGAAAATCCAGTTTAGGTGGAAAGTGTCGTCCCTGACTTCACAGGCTAATCTGGGACGACACTTTACGCACATGAATTAAACACCCTTTTTAAAGATGGACCTCAAACGTTTTTTTTTCCAAAATTGTTATTTTAGTTTCGTACATTTTGTAAGTTAAACTCGCATCAAAGGATTCGTTCATGCACTTGCCTGGATGGATTGTAACGGTATTTTTCTATAGATTGTGACCATATTTTCCAAATCGGAACTTTGACCTATTGTACTTCTGTTTCTAAATTAATAACTATTAGTATGTGTTTATTGCATGTTATATTTTTGTATCTGTCTTTACCTGTTTCCTACGCCCCATGGTTTATATTTTCTCTCAATCATCGAACTTATGTGATTCATAGTACGAGTGCCTTACTTTTGAGATCCTGATGTGAAATAAAAACGTTTTTAGTTGGATTCAATTGTGTTGTATATCAAACATGCTGAGAGCGTAGCATTACCCGTGAAAAACAATACTTATTATTACTTTTCTAATTAAAAGCCTGCAATGAGATTTCTATAAATTTCCCTGATAGAAGGCATTGAGAATGTTAGCTTTAAAAAATTGACAGGCAGCTGTTTCAGATAGTGGATCCCCAACCACGGGCAAATTGTTGTCAAAAGGCTACAGAAAAAAATGAGATTGCATTATTTTTTAAAGACAACCAAGAGCTTTGTCATTGACAGACCATCAGTCCCCTACCGGGTGTATATTTGTGAAAATTAATTCATCCACCATACTTAAGTACTTTTTGAGTTATCGCAGGATCCAGATGATAGTTTCCTCTCTTTTTCTACCAGAAAAAAAAAAACACAATTTTTGTCTGACGAAAACAACTGAAGTAGCGCATATACTTTCCATAAGGTCGCTCTATTCACAAACCGAATATGATTAACCTAACTTAATGACTGTTTGAGTTATACCGGTAGTTTAGATTAATTCAATTATTTCTGTAATCGTAGCCAGCACAATGTTGGTCCGATGAGAAACCTGAAATGACAGACGCATCTCCAAAAAATTATGACCCTCCATGCCGACAGTACTTTTGAAGGTAGCGCAGGATCCACATTTTTTGTTTTCAAATATTAACGTTACCGTGGAAACCACAATTTTCTTCAGTCACGCACACCGATACACGCACGACGCCAGGCATAGAATGATAAAAAAGCTCACCTGGAGCAGTTCGCGCTCAAGTTAGATTAAAATCCTGCCCTTACCGATCTGTTTGTGGTGGTGAAGTCTTAAACAAATATATGAACCTCGCGCTGTGAAAAGGGGGTTTAATGCATGTGCGGAAAGTGTCGTTCAAGATTGGCCTGTCCGCACAGGCTAATAAGGGACAACACTTTCCGCTTGAACGGGATTTTTGCTAAGAAGAGATTTCCTTTAAACGAAAAATATCAAAAAATATAAAAAAAGTTTCGTCCCTGATTAGCCTGTACGGACTGCAAAGGCTAATCCGGGACGACACTTTACGCAAATGCATTTAGCCCCGTTTTCACAGAGCGCGACTCATATCTGCGTGTCATATTACCTCGCGCGTCTTCATCTGCATACGAGCCAGTTCCATCATCGTTTCATTGGCTTGCCGAACTGTGAGCCCACATATGAGCCGCGCTCTGTGAAAACGAGGCTTAATGATTGTGCGTAAAGTGTCGTCCAATATAAGCTTGTGCAGTCCGCACAGGCTAATCAGAAACGACACTTTCCACTTTTCGTTGAAAGAAAATCTCTTCTTAGCAAAAATCCAGTTTGGGCCGAACGTATCGTCCCTGATTAGCCTGTGTGGGCTGCACAGGCTAATCTGGGACGACAATTTACGCACATGCAGTAATCCCCCATTTCTCAGAGCGCGGCGTGGTTGTATAATTTTATGTTCGTTTTTTTGGCATCCATGAACATGACTTTCTTGTACGGAGAGGTTGGCCCTTCAAACGTGCTTCCTATATTGACAATACCGTATTGTCGAATTGTTCGTGTACGCATTACTATCATCCATTTGTGTTATATGTCATATAGTAATTTTAGGTAATAGTATATGTGTAAGTAGTTTCACTTCATGTGGAATATATCATGGAGACATGCGTCTTTCTAGCGATTTATTCTCATGCATACGATCGCGAATACGTAGACGTTGACGATTCTCTTAATAAAACAAATACATTCAAATTATAAGACGAATGTTAAGCAATGTTAAATAATAATTGTTATTTTGACAACTCAATGTAATTACATTAACTTAAAAACATGCACACGTCAATAAATACATAACAATTAACTAATTAATAAATTATTATAAATAAATGAATAAATAAATAAATATACCGATATTGATATTGTCCACAAATGNCTCGCTGAGATGGGCGCTTCTGTAAGTGTGACCTGTTGCTGGCGACAATAGTCTGCCTTAAGGTGCGCGCCTTCGGCCATAATGACGCACGCAGACTATTTTGGCGGGAAACCCCACCCTCACACCGTTTATGCATTTATTTTTAGACAATAAAGTGGGTCCCACCCACCACCCTAAGATTGTCCTCTCAGTAGGTTCCCGTCCACCTGTGTGGGTATATTACACTATCTCCTTTAATTATACCGTTATTATATAGTTGTTGTTGTACTATGTTGTTGTTGTGTGTAATAGCAATGTTCTACCCCTTGCTATCTTATAATGTGGTTAGCGTGTCTGCTCTAGCAGAATAATTTGATAAGATTGAAATAGTTGCAACAGTTTTTTTTATTTTTTCAACGTATATACATTTTTATGTGGCAGTCTCAAAGTCGGTGTAACAATCGGTCATAATATATACAGTTTATGCAATTCAGTATATCTCTCAGTGTCTCTCAGTACAATGTTTATTTCTTCACTTTTTTGAAGTAAGTGTTTATCTTCTTTCTCTTGGGTTTGGGAGTTTCCAGCGACGGACTGTTTATCACAATAGTGTTCACAATTTTATTCCCAAGCCATAGGCCCCCATCCGGTTCCTCTTGAGTTTCGCAACTCAGTTTCGCGGCTAGTAGTTTCTCTTCCTGTTCTTCCTGCATCTGCATAATATCGGCCAAACTTGGAACATTCTGGGCTTGCTGAAAGTCTTCCAGGTCTGCCATCGTCAGACCCGGCCTTTCGTCGTTTGACGAGTCGTATCGGACTCGTTGTCCACACTCTATCATCTCGTCCTCTACGTCGCTTTCCGGTGTCAGATCCGCTAGCTCGAAAGCCTTCACTATCGTTTGATCCAATCCTTGTTCGAGATCCGTATCTCCGACCTCGTCGATAGTCATACCGGTTTTGCGTTCGTATTGTCGTATCTGGGAGAATAGGCCTTGCCAATACTCTGGTGTCGGGAACTTCGTAACTCTGGCTAGCCATTTCATTTCTTTCAAACCAGGGAACATGTACATGCGATTCCTCAAGGCATTGGCTTCGTTTGTGAAATGGTCCCAGATCAATGCGTTGCTTGATAACAGTATTGGGGTGCGTGGGAGTAGCTGACATGGTTTGTATTTTATATTGACCTGGGAGGGCTCGCCTCCGAATATCTCCTTGCACTTGTTCGCTACATCAATGGTGGTAATTGTTAGCTCGGAGACGAGCCCTACAAACTTGTTTACCAGGTCCGACCACTTGAACTCCACACTCTCGCTTGTCTGACCGACGATTGACATGTCTGGTAGCAGAGATCTGAACAGCCATGTTTTGCCCGCGTTCGACGCTCCCTGTAAGTAAATAGTATTCTTCTTTGGGCATTGTTTACTAAATACTTTATATATGGCTTTGATGAAAGCGAACTTGTTCACTTTCTGTTCTTTGAACCATCTATTGATCACTTCCACTGTCTCCTTGTATGACAGGTAGAGATTCTTGTTCTCTATTTTCATGTTTATCATGATGTCGATGTAGTCCTTGTCTGTCACTCGGGCAAGTAAATGTAAGTCTTCCGATGCACAGACAAAGACTTTCTGTGAGAATGGGAGTGCTCGTAACTGTTCGATGGCGAAGATGTCTTCTGCGTTTCCACCTCGGCAAATCGCGACGAAGAGGTCGTCCGAGGTGAGCCTGTTGAACTTCGTCATGAGGTTTTTTGCTTGATCTATGTTGATGGATGATTTTGAAGGCTTTGGTCTTTTTTCTGTGTCGCCTTTCATTATGTCTTTCAGGGAGACTGTTGCAGACGGGGGATCTCTGGGTTTATCGCGATATTCAGAGGGGTCCATATAATACATAGAAAGGACGGGTGCTGTGTCTGGTGTTATTTGCTTACGCTTACGCTTTCCGTGAGCCATGCCTAGCAGTCCATAAAACGCCCCGGCTGCACCTTCTTCTGAATCGTCAGAGTCAGTCTCAGATTGTAGCTCATCTGTTTGACATAGTGTCATCTGTGCTGCCATCTCGATGTCTGGCAGTTGTTGTTTGTAGAGGGGTAACTCTGAATCTCTGAGGTACAGACCTAGAAGACGATTCTTAAATTCTAAGTTGTTTACCCCCATGAAGACACGTGGAGCGGTCAGCATGTGAATGTAGAACTCTTTGTGTTTGACTATCTTGGCTGTCTTCACGGTAGAGATCTGAGATATCTTTCCTCTTATCGTTGGCCATTTGTCATTGCGACATAGGTGGATACCTGGTTCTGTTTGAGCTAAGATGTGCAGATGAAAGCCGTTGATTCTGCAAGCATCGTCTGTTGTCCCGTCATGCATTAGCAATGCGCAGATGTTCTGATTCAAGAATCGTTTGAGATGATTCACAATATCAGCATCTCCTCTCGACATCCCCTGGTATGTTTGAATTGGTGTTGCCCAGTTCGTAACTCCAAATTGCAGCATGCGGTACTTATTACCATCCTTGCTGACCTTCTCTAGGTGCTTTGCATTGACATATTCAGTGCAGAGTATATTTTGACGATTTCTCATCTCTTGATTGCGATCGTTCAGTTTGACAATCTTTGGACATATGGTTGTCGGATTGAAGTACTTTTTCACCCTATCTCCTGATATTATGATACTATACATGTTCTCTTCCACATATTTCGCGATGAAGCGTTCTTCGAAGCCTGCATCGTGTTCCCCCCTAGTCATGGCGTCTATAGTGGCTGCCATTATTTCCCGATGGATCCTGGATCCGGTTTATCTGTAATAGTTAAAGGGGTTTGATTAATCAGTAATGGAGGAGTCCATGATTTGTTTAGTATTGTCACGTTGTCAAGTAGAGTCTTCTTCACCGTACCCATTGCAGTTGCCACATCTTTGTCTGTTTTTATTAAGTCCGTAATAGCATCCGGATTTATCCGAATGTTATTGAATTAAGTTGTTCCAGATATTGGATTATATTCTCTGGTTTCTTTTGGAGGTCCTGTTCCAGGTATGTATATTGTCGGTATTCCACCGACTAAGTATTGTGGTCTCAGTCCTTGTTGTTGCATTAGATAATTTCCTAAATTATATGTTCCAATTTGATTGTTGTATAGTTTTGCGAACATTTCTGGATATGATTCCAGTATATATGGTACTACCATTCGTCGTAGGTAAGTATTTACATAGTCTTGCATATGCAGTATATTGAATCCGTTCTTTTGCGCTATTTCTAGCGTGTCAGCTATTGTCGTTTCGTTGTTTTTTATTGTCACGTCCGTTGCAACTAGTCTTGCTTGTATTGCTGGCGGATCCTTTATTTTTATAAATGAGTCCCCTGCAATCGAGTTACGTTTGCTGGCGTTAAAGGCAGGGAGAATCATTGGGGATGTCTGGGTGTCGACCATTCTGGGACGGTTAGGGGAGACACTAACTCGGGGCTCCTCCTCTATTTGGCAGACACCAGAGATTGATAGGAGCTCCAATGAACTGGAGTGCCTGATATCAGATAGTTGGGAGTAACTGGCACCAATACCAGGGAGTCGTTCCCCGTTACATTAAAAACAGAATTGTCTGATAGTGACGTGCCACTACAAGTGGGGACAATGTCAGACAGCGGGGAGGAGGCGATACAGGGGGAGTGGTGTGTATTTCAAGTGAATGTTTGGCGACCGGTTCCACGGGAGTAACCTTTGGAGGGGTTTTACTGTTGTGAGGTTGAGGGGGGGTACTCTTACCCACTAACCCCTCAACTATTAGACATGGCCTTCCGGTATTGGTCGTGCTATTACCGGATGAGGCATGTTTAGGTTGAGACTTGGAACCAGTTGTGGTGGAGGTTTTTCGGGCGCCCACGCTGTGGCTCACTGTATCGGGTGCAAATAGCCTGCTCTCCGCCTCGGACCAGGTGACCCCATAAAAACTAGCGTAAGTGGCTATAGCCGTAGCTTTCTTGTAAGAGGGGCATCCCTGGTAGGAAGCTGAGTGCAGGCCGCCACAGTGAAAAACGTGTTATGTTGGACCTTCTCTGGCAGTTGGGTCCAGCACAGCGACAACACCAAGTTGTGGTCTGACATTTACCCCTGCTGGCTATATGTCCATAGCCCTGGCAGTTGTAGCACCGGGCCGGTTTAACTGGACAAGGACGGATATCCAGCTCAACACAGGTGCCAGCTACCAGGACTTTGTTGGGGACTGGGCCGGAAGTGAGGATAGTGATTTTGACCATTCTCGGAAAGCCAGGGGGAGGGGCATGGGAGGGTACAACCCTTTCCAGGTTGGTGATAAGGAGGTCGGGAGAGTGTAATGCAGGTTTGAACACAAGACATTTTTTAAGTTCGGTTAAATTCTGGCTTTCCGGGATCCCTGCGATTTGACCTGTAACTGTCCTCATGTTTGACGGAGACAAGGCCCTGACCGCAACTTTGCCTAGATAAAAGGTCCCTTTAGAGAGAAGGGAGGCAAGCGCTTGAGCGGACTTTAACTGCAAAAGAACACAGCCAGATGCCAAAGGCACAGTCCGCTCAACCTTCCCGGTCAGTTCCTTGGCCAAACACGAGGCCAGTTGAAAGATAGTAAATAGAGACATAAGAGGGCCTACACCACCGACTGGAGGAGACACTTAAAGGGCATGATGTTGTGGGACAGATGGTGCTGATCTAGCCCTGAGAGCGCCTCCCCCAGTAAAGGGGTCAGATTATTAGTCTGCCCCTTGAAAGATTTGCGTGTAGATATGGATGAAGACATTTCGGAAGAGAAAGAATGTGATTATACAAATGAGAAAAAAGTGTGTTGAGTGTATGTACGTGTAAGAGTTTATATCACAGTAAGCCGTAAAAAACAATGTAGCACCGCACCGATAAACAACCCAATCAAGTATATATAAATCAATTATGATAGTTAGTTATGTCATTTGGTATTTTTTAATATTAAGAGAAAATGGCCAAAAGGAATTTCGGATACCAAATGACGTCCGAAATACTGCAATTGAGATTTTTACGAAAATAGAAAAAAATTAATAGTCAATGGACAGTGGTTACGTTGTAGTGGCGGATGTTCGGCAGTCTGCAGATTGGTATCTTTGCTCTGTTGTTCTCTCTACTTTTTGCTCTACAGCAGCTCAAAAACTTTGTTATTGTTTTTCCACGTCGGTAATGGCGACCGGAAAGGAAGTGTGTTCGCATTTCGCGAAAAACACGCTCTGATGAAACAGTGTAAAATAGTTTTAGTATATATAGGTATAATTGAATTTGTTTATAGCAAAATGAATTCATTAATACAATAATTATAATTGTTTAATTTGTAACATACTTTTCCTCTTAAAATAATCATTAAAGAACATCAAAGGTGTTCTTTTAATCAATTCATTAATACAATAGTTATAATTGTTTAATTTGTAACATACTATTCCACTTAAAATGACCATCAAAGAACATCAAAGCTGTGCTTTTACTCAATTTTTCAATGATCTCAATTATTTAAAGAAAAATTTCTATCAGGCACTTATTAAAACAATTATAAAAACAGTAGAAAAAAGTGTATCACCTGTATAGCCACCTTTCTTCTTCATAAAGAAATACTAAAAGAAGGCACACTGGAGGGATGTCAGCTTTTCCCGTTGGACTGGGTCCTCTGTGCTGTACTTTTGTAGGCTTGCCTTAAGAATGGGATCACGTACCTCTTCTATCAAAATAGCGGTGGGGTGCTGGCGTAGAGGAGTTTACGTCTTTCCGCACCCAGACGAGGAACTTAAACTAAATTAGCGAAATGGACGTTTAACATTTCCAGGAAGCTCTACAGACTTCGTTTCCTGGATTCCTCCTTAGCCAAGGGACTGGACTGCTGGTCTTGCTTCAATTCCATCTTTTTCAGAGTAGAAACGAAGGTGTGTATGCTTGTCATGCCCAAACTCCTCCTTAAGTGAACCTAAACTCTCATTCATTGTTTCCAGGTCCTGCTTCAATTCCATTGTTTTTCAGAGTAGTAACGAAGGTGTGTATGTTTGTCACGCCCAAACTCCTCCTAAAGTGAACCTAAAATCTCATTCATTGTTTCCAGGTCTTGCTTCAATTCCATGTTTTTCAGACATGGTAAACTCTTTCAACGCATCGAACTTGCAGGTCATACGAAGCTCCAACTCTTCCATACGTTCCTCTAGATCTTTGAGTGACTTAGCCTTAAAGAGATAACAAAAGTACAAGTGCATATTTTACTAGTGTTACGGAAACGCGCACCTGCCGTGAGTTACATAGTAAATACAAGTATAACCTCTGACGAAAGTGTCGGGGAATCAATTCTTTGGCACTGTAGTTAGAACGTACAAAACCCTAGGTCACAGGTTTGAATCCCACCACTGGTGTGGAGATTTTTATAATACAATTTCCATTTGTTTGTTGCGAACTTGAAAGTTCATAAGACTTGTACCAGTTATAAACATCTACCCTTCGTAACAGACAGCAAACTTTCTTCCATAAACAGGCATGGCCGTAAGCACAGTTCTTATAACAATTGCACATTACAATTTCATTTATTGTTCGTTAATTAATCCTGCACAAGTGGAGGTTGTAGATTGGTCAAGTATGTGCATATCTTGAACAGTTTAGAGACACAAGGGGCCATTGAGATTGGAATGTTTCCTTGAAGTATCCAGAAATTCTTTATCCGATGCATTTGTCGTTCGACGTGTATCCTGCACATGGCAACGTCTTTAGATAGAAGCACGTCTTTCTTGGAGAATTGCTTATTGGCCTTTTTGAACAGTGGTATTATTAGTTTTTCTGCTTTTGGTGTTTTCAAGTCACTTATTGTAAAACCTTTATCCACCATAATAGCATCACCTGCTGTTAACAGCTCTTGTAAGCCACATTCCTTCGTAATCTGCTTATCACTTATGCTTCCACACCATAAATCAGATACAAAAGTCACAACACCATTTGGTCTCATGCCTACTAGCCCCTTGTAAGTCATGTGTGATTTATAGTCACTGTACATTAGGGACTTTAGTTGCAAAGATCTTGGGACTTCAGTGTAAATCATTGTATAGTTGACAATGATACGAGTATCTGGAAATTGGTCTTTGAACAATTTTGGCGTGTTAGACTTTATGATCTCTATACTACGCCATTGCACTAGGACAGCAAGTTGCACACTCAAATAGTCAATCCACTGGTTTACAATGTCACTACACTGTGATTTCATGATATCTTTTGCAGTAGCACGATTCTGAAACAGAATCGAAAAGCCAAATCTTCAATCAGAAGTCATAGGCGCAGTCACTTTTATACCATGAAGAACTCATTTATCACTGACAAGCTGTGTGGTCGATCCCCTTGATTTGTAGTGTAGCTAAAGGCCCTGTCACACCGACTAACGAACATGTAACGGAGAGAAAACGGAGAAAATATGCAGATTTTGGTTATCTGGTGATAAAATTTACCTGCTCTGCCGCTCAAAACTCTCGCAATCGGTGTGTGAAGCGTAGGAACACACACACTGACCGCACAAGTACCGGTGATGTAATGGAGAAAAACGTACGTTTAATGGATATGTACCGGATAATTAACAGTCGGCAAACGGATATTACCGTGCCAGTAACGGACTTCTACCAGATAAAGGCCTGGTCACACCGAGGTAACGGACGAGAAACGGACATAAAATCATTTTATCCGTTCGTGTCCGTTCTTATCCGTTTAATGTCCGTTTCATATCTGGTGAATCCTCTCCTTGTACGTAACGGAGGTGTAACGCATGAGTTCCGAACAAACCGTAAACTAACGTATGAAGACCACACATCAAATAGACGTCTCTGTCCGTTTTATCTGGTGGAAAATTTTGAACGTGCTCAAAACTTCCCAACCGACGGAACGGATGCCACGGGACATCGCCGCACAAGGAGCGGATTCACCGGATATGAAACGGACATTTAACCGATAAGAACGGACACGAACGGATAAAATGATTTTATGTCCGTACTCGTCCGTTACCTCGGTGTGACAAGGCCTTAAGTTTCCATCCTGAGGTCTGTTCTTCTGCATTGTCCTTTATTTCGTCAAACACAGCTTGAAAATGTTCATTACTGGATATACCTGTATAAAAGCACAACTGTTTATCGTTGTCATTAACATCATAGTAGATTAGCAACGGCAAGGAACACTGAATGCCAACTTCACATGTGTGTGTTTTCGTCTGTGTAGAACTGGTTGTGTACTTTTTGACAGGATCAGTCTCTGTTTGTGTGCTTCCGTACCTCACATCTGATTCTGCCTGAACTTACGCGGCCTTAAAACAATATTATCAATTTATAAGAAATAAATCATTAGTCAAGTAAGTCTATAAAATATTATAAGCAGGAGCTCATAATTAATGATAAGCCATTGACACCTGAAAGTCACAATTTAAGTTGATAACCTGTGTTAATTTTTAAATGTATTGAGTTGTGTTCTTAACAAAGTATTAGTGTTCAATCAGCAACTTTTTTCTTTTTTTAAAATTCAAAATGAAACCTATAGAAAAATATAATAATTATTTTATTATACTACTAGAATGTACATATTACTGTGAATGGTTAGGCGAAATACGGTCCTGTCCACACTCTTTACAGACTGGTATTTTCTTCCTGTGGTATTTCCTTTTCGTAATTCCGTCTTTTTCCATCTCAAGTTTTCGCTTCCTGTATCTTTCATTGATGTAGGGGATTTCTGACGTATCAGAAAATGTAATCATGTGCTATGGAGCAATGCGAGAAGGACTTGTATTATTTGACAACTGGTCTTTCAGTGTATATTTCATCTCCTCTTCGGTCACTCCTTCAGACGCATGCTTATGAGCAATAATAGCATTATTACCATTATTTGTGGCAAGGATTTCCATGGGTTGGTATATTTCATCTCCTCTCCGGTCACTCCTTCAGATGGCTTCTTAGGAGCAATAATAGTATTATTACCATTATTTGATGACTCGGCTTTGAGTGTATATTTTATCATTCTCCTCTCCAATCACTCCTTTAGACGACTGCTAAGGAGCAATTATAGCATTATTACCATTTTTTGACGACTCTGCTTTGAGCTTATATTTTATCTCACCGGTCACTTTTTCAGACTGCTGATTGGGCCTTTTTTGTCCAAACCAGCAGTGTTTGTTGGACATTGGTAAACATGTGGTTCTGCTATCCCTGCTGGAAGTTATACTTGTTTTTCAACAGTAAACCGAATTCCTAAAGTGGTTGTTTGTGATTGGTTGACAAACCACAATCCCTTTGTCACAGCAAGTTTATCAAGATCTTTGGCACGTTTTAGTACTGTATAGGGCTTAATGATATTTAAATAAAACTATAGCTGCAGATTATTTAATTACTTTCCCTTAACCATTATTCAATATATGACCACCTCAAGCGTTTGCTTATTTCAATTAAAAGTTTTGAATAAACAAATACAAATTGTGCCTTCCAAAGAATGAATTATGGTATTTAGATGTTCATAATATGCAAACAACCAGACTGAACTATTTACACAAACTATTCACATTAAATAACAAAAATGACTTTTTGGTTGCAATGTCAAGACAATAGGAAACAGTGCAATTTAAACTTAATTTATATTATACATTTATGGTATCAATACAATAGCCCGAATATGTGTCATAAATATAATCCAAAAATACCACAAATTAAGTTAAATGATGTGCTGAAACCAAATATCTGTCAGCAACATGTAGAACACTTTCATTAAAATTTAATTACACTGACAACCTCCGACCCCTTTGTCACCACCTGCAGGTCGACGGGTCCGGTGGCTGTCGCCATCTTTATGTCAGGGATAAACTGACCATCCTCCTCAAGTGCCTGCTGTAGCATTACTGCTGACATTTCATTGTGTCACCTGTGTCTAGATACAGTTCGGCCTGGCCGTTTGTAACCCCAATCGCCTCAAGGCAGACAAACGTTTGTTGTAGAGGAGCAAGAGTGTAAAAAAAACAACATAACAAATAACGGGTAAATAATCAGTTAAGTTTTCAATAGTTTCGAAAATGGCTGAAAAAGGCAAAATTATATACCGTTGGATTTAAAGTGTGTGTATTTATTTAGCCTCATATAATAGAAGATCGAAATTGTATCAATTAAATGAAATTCTTTTAATAAATTATGTAGCATAACGAAGTGAAATTAGAAATAAAATAAGTATTAAGCGGAAAGAAATATATTCGACAGTATACGTAACAAAATAAAAATAATAATTCAGTATTGTATGCAACAAAATAAAAGTAATAATTAAATATGATAAGAAAAGAAAAGTATTTTGCATATAGAGATTTATTTAATAACAATTGTCCTCATTAACGAAAACAATATTTAAAAAACGTAATATACCATGACACAAAAACAAATAATATTATTAAATGTATCAAATGCGAAGTCGACGGGTCAAAATGTCATCTGGGAGCGGAAGGCAAATTTGACATGTCAATTCAATCAGGAACGCACCCGTACACGTGACATAATGTCTGTTTGGATAATATGTCAACTGTCAAAGAATAGCGGAAAACATACAATTAAGAGATATAAAACAATGAATGGCGAAGAGCATATATATATATATATATGCTTATTTGTTGGTAAACATGTTGCCATGTAGACTATATATAACATGTCAAACATTGTGTATTTACAATACTCGTTTCAGATTCAGAACTTTACTTTTCTTACTTTGGTCATATTTTGAGTTTATTGTAGAATAACCATTTATTATTGGCTTTGTGTTAAAAATAAGTAACATTGATATTAAAGAAATTTGACTTAATACTGTAATAGTCTCGGGATCTCTTACCTATAACCTTAAAAGGCTTTAAGGGAACACTAAGAATATATAACAATTAAACCTTTTATTTTCACTCGACGAAACTGGGAAATATCAGTGAAAGTGGAATTCTAGATTCCAATTGTACCTTATTTGTAAGGTGTCGTCCTTTATTGGAGCAATAACTCCTGTTGTGGAAGATAACTTCCCAGTGTAATGGGTACAAACAATATATGTATAAAAAACATATAACAATACAAAAACAACCCCACTCCCTGGGTGACCCTCAACTAGAATATAAGTCTAAGATACACCCACCCAACACGACAAAATGCACAAAGACATTAAACAACATCATATTATAGTTTTAACAACAAAAGGGAAATAATTAATCAAAAGGGAGAGAATCAGCCCTATTACATTCCCGCCCCCCCTTAACAAAATAAATATATGAAATGAATTTATTTAAGAATTTATGAAAGTCATTCCAATAAATTCAATAGCCCATACAAATATCAAACACACATGTGATACAATCATTTTCATATGTCTTAAATTCCACCACAAACTACAAAAGTATGTGCACTGAGATCCTTTATTGTAATGTACATTGCCAATGATGTTTAAATTATTCATTGTTGTAGTCCAACTCATGAATCTCAGCCCATCGCTGAGTAAAATACTCCACAAGGTCCAAGTTCACATTCCTCTCACGGTCCCTCCGTGCCTGCTCTCTTTGGGCTTCTAATGCTGCACGCTCTTCTGAAGATGCTGCCCTCAGCTGTAAGGTATCCCCTGGCGGAATGAAATGCCCGTTGTAAACTTCGACTCCAGTGCAACAATGCCGATGACCTAAGGCGCGGGTATGCGCCCTANCATATGTTGCGGGGGATATTAATTCTACGAATTTGCTTGTTTATTATTTTTCGGTCAGGAATTACCGCTTTTAAAACCGAAAGTAGGATTTCTATATTATAAGCCCATTTTGACAAACGTGATTATTTTTTAGTTTTAAAGCGCAAAATAGATGGATTTCTACCTTTTAACCACCAGATATATTCTAATTGGCATAGATAAAATTAAATTTATAGCCTAGTAAGCAAGTAATTTATTTTTTCCAACGGCACCGCTTTTAAAACCGAAAGTAGGATTTCTAGACGTATACGTCCATTTCGACAAACGCGATTATTTTTAAGTTTTAAAGCGCAAAAAAGACGGATTTCTACCTTGTAACCACCAGATATATTCTAATTGGCATAGATAAAACATGTTTCTTATTTATACTTAAATTAACTATGCGAAATAATGTGTGTGGCTTTAAATTAAATTCTTTCAATAAATTATGACGGAGTGAAATTATAAATAAAATAAAATAAGTATTAAGCGGAAAGAAATATATTCAACATTATACGTAACATAATAAAAATAATAATTCAGTATTGTATGCAACAAAATAAAAGTAATAATTAAATTTAATATGATAACAAAAGAAAAGTATTTTGCATATAGAGATTTATTTAATAACAATTATAATTTCCCATATGGTACCTAATTAACAAAAACAATATTGAAAAAAATGTAATATACCATGAAACAAAAACAAATACTATTAATGTATCAAATGTGGAGTCGACGGATCAAAATGTCATCTGGGAGCGGAAGGCAAATTTGACACGTCAATTCAATCAGAAACACACGAGTACATGTGACATAAAGTCTGCTTGGATAATATGTCAACTGTCAAAGAATAGCGGAAAACATACAATTAAGAGATATAAAACAATGAATGGGGAAGAGCATATATGCTTATTTTTTGGTAAACATGTTGACATTGTGTATTCACTCGTTTGAGATTCAGGACTTTACTTTTCTTACTTTGGTCATATTTTGAGTTTATTGTAGAATAACCTTTTATTATTGGCTTTGTGTTAAAAATAAGTAACATTGATATGAAAGAAATTTAACTTAATACTGTAATAGTCTCGGGATCTCTTAACTATAACCTTAAAAGGCTTTCAGGGAACACTAAGAATATATAATAATTAAACCTTTTATTTTCACTCGACGAAACGGGGAAATATCAGTGAAAGTGGAATTCTAGATTCCATTCCAATCGTGCCTTATTTGTAAGGTGTCGTCCTTTATTGGAGCAATAACTCCTGTAGTGGAAGATAACTTCGAAGTTTAATGGGTACAAACAATATATGTATGACAAACATATAACAATACAAAAACAACCTCACTCCCACCCTCAACTAGAATATAAGTCTAAGATACACCCACCCAACACGACAAAATGCACAAACACATTAAACAACATCATATTATAGTTTTAACAACAAAAAGAAAATAATTAATCAAAAGGGAGAGAATCAGCCCTATTACAATCATTCCTCCCCCTTAACAAAATAATGAATGAAATGAATTTATTTAAGAATTTATGAGTCATTCCAATAAATTCAATAGCCCACACAAAATATCAAACACACATGACTTTGTGATACAATCATTTTTCATCTGTCTGCAATTCCACCATGAGCTACAAAAGTATGTGCACTGAGATCCTATATTGTAATGCACATTGCCAATGACGTATAAATAATTCACTGTTGTAGTCCAACTCATGAACCTCAGCCCATTGCTGAGTAAAATACTCCACAAGGTCCAAGTTCACAAACCTCTCACGGTCCCTCCGTGCCTGCTCTCTTCAGGCTTCTAATGCTGCACACTCTTCTAAAGATGCTGCCCTCAGCCGTAAGGTATCCCCTGGCGGAATGAAATGCCCGTTGTAAACTTCGACTGCAGTGCAACAATGCCGATGACCTAAGGCGCGGGTATGCGCCCTAGCTTTGCAGAGCCTGAATGTTGTAAACAGGCACACGAGACATCTGTACATCTGACTGGTCCAGACATGGGTTCTCTGCCAGTGCTCGTTGTACTGCTTTAGCTTGACAAACCCGGAGGCGCTGCACCCTGGAACTGGGCATTGATAGTCGCCAGTGTCCGGGAAGATTGGCCTTGATAAATTCATTTCTACAAAATAGTAAAGTATTATCGCAAATATAATAGTAAATGAAAGCTGTGCTTCATGTATCTTTTTATTTTCATAAGCTTCTATATGCCACCTTTGTAAATTATCAATCACACTACCAAATTTCCTATGTATACTCTTTCGTATGGATGGATTGCAGTCTGAGGGCTCCTGTTCCTTGCCCGCCGAGATGTCTTTGTGATTCTGTCAGGCACGGTCGCCTGAAACATGATGAACATCACTCACTGTTGTCCTCATTGTTGCCATCCTCACCACCATCATCATCAGGGTTATCATCACCACGATCTTGATCACCTGGCGGGTCCCCTCCTCCAGATGGACCTGGTCTTGAGGCAGCAGTGTTTCCAGTGTGCTTTCTTTTTTTAGCTACTTTCTGGGCTGAAAATGAAAATAGACAGCGAGAAAAGGTTTTCATTACAAGATTTATGTTACGATGCTATAAAGTTGTATATATACGTTTATTAATAATTTTTCACACAAAAAAACAAATAAAATTCCTTATATAATTATAGTTTTACTATAAAATATACTTTGTGCTGTACTCTTGCAATTCTTTTGGTAAGAATTTCCTCTTGTGGGGTCAGCCTATCTCGACCGCTTAAAAATGGAGGGATGCTCAGTTCAACTCTGTTCTTTTGAAGAATGTATTTAATGAGGAACCCTCGGTCTGCTAATACTAAATCCCCTGGTTCTAAAATTTCTGCAAATTTGGAGTCAATTTCAATATCTCTATCACTTTTACTCCCTTCATATACGTCCGATAAAAATGTATGTAATGGCACCGGTAGGAGCAATGCCCATCAAACATTTTAATGTTGTATGGTTTTTATATGACCAATACATGTTTCCTTGTTCTGCAAAGTCGCTTGATGATTGCAAAAATATCTCAAAACAGTCAATAATTATTCGAGCATTTTTGAATTACCTAAATGCATCCGGTAAATGCTCAAGTTTCAGATCTTTTTATGGGAACATCCTTTTCATTAATGGTTCTGTAGTCTTATATAAAAACTGAAACCATGTGATGAAAATGCTTGAAACCATACTTGTGCCTATCCCAAATCTGTAAGCCTAATTAATCTTTGTTTGGAAATGCATGTCTAAGTTTCATAAGAGTAACAAGCAGTTGGTTATCCGGTGTGATTTTCTTTATTGTTTTTCTTTTTTTGTTTGGTCCGTGCCAGTATTTCAATTTATGTACCGACCCGCCGAGGGACTTGTTTAAATGACTAAACTGATTCAGGGTAATGCCTGTGTAAAATTTAAATAACTTGGCATCAGTAAGTAGCTGTTCACATGACATTTAAGTTTTGTTTGTTTAATTGAACTTCTTTTCTTTTTTGGGCTCACGGCTATTGAGGATCTTATGCTTTGAATGCGCCTTTCTATTTTATTAAAAAGCTGATCACTGCAGGTAAATTGTGTTTGGGATTCCTTATCTATTCCTTTAATAATAATATTATTTACCTGTTCAATTATTTGATCACTTTTAACAGTCTGTAATTGTGGGGAAACCACATCAGAGTTTGTTTTCTGCAATGGGTTATCTGGTGTATCCTGTAGCTGAAGTGTTTGTTTTCTGCAATGGGTTATCTGGTGTATCCTGTAGCAGAAGTGTTTGTTTTCTGCAATGGGTTATGTGGTGTATCCTGTAGCTGAAGTGTTTGTTTTCTGCAATGGGTTATCTGGTGTATCCTGTAGCAGAAGTGTTTTTTTCTGCAATGGGTTATCTGGTGTATCCTGTAGCTGAAGTGTAATGTAATATATTTTAGATGTAAAAAAAGCATAAAAAAGCGAAATAAAAAAATAACAAGTAAGAAGCATTGTTGCTCATGATGTCATTACTTACAAGTCAAACGTCATACAACATTTTCATTCCCACTAAAAATGCAGAATTGTAGTAATGTTATTTCATATTTTGGGATGTAGAGGTATGATGAACAGATAAACAGGTTCCTGTTCTTATTAGTTGTGTAATATATCAGACTCTGCACGAGTAAAACATTATAACACTATCAACATTGTTATCATAAAATTTCATATGTGATTTATAATACATTTTGATCTGTCTACAGCTGTTTCCAAGTCCTCTGTTTCTGAGCAGTAAAACAATTCTCCTGTCACATGTATGTTTTGCTGTCAGTATGCATAGAAACTGTATCCAGAAGAGCAATTTCTCGTTTTATAACAATGATTTCTAGAGTGGTCTGCAACAAAATCGTAAAATCTCTTTACTGATTGGTAATGGGTAAACTAATTTTGAATAACCTGGGATAAACCTGTTCAGGTGCAAATGGAAGCTTTCCAATGACATTGATCCATGAGCACATCTGAAGTTCCCCAAAGTGGCACAAGAGTTCCGACCTCTATTGGACATGCCTTGTTCACAACGCTGTAAGTCAAGGCCATGACCTGTGAGCCCATAATGAGCTACCACAATTGAAAAGGCTGAATTTTGGCAGGGAATTTAAATGGCTATTCTTTATTATGCCCCCTTTCGAAGAAAAGGGGGTATATTGCTTTGCACATGTCGGTCGGTCGGTCGGTAGGTCGGTCGGTGGGTCTGTCTGTCCGTCACCAGGTGGTTGTCGGATGATAACTCAAGAACGCTTGGGCCTAGGATCATGAAACTTCATAGGAACATTGATCATGACTCGCAGATGAGGCCTATTGATTTTGAGGTCACTTGGTCAAAGGTCAAGGTCACGGTGACCCGAAATAGTAAAATGGTTTTTGAATGATAACTCAAGAATGCATACGCGGCCAACAGGGCAAACTCTGAACAATAGTACTGAAGCAACTGGTCTGTAATCCTAAATCTATAATTATCAGTTCAATGAAACATCATTTTTTTAGTGAAATACAGTGGATCAGTAAAAATATTATCAGAATATGAGATTTTTTGTATATTTTGTATATTAAATATTGTGTTAATGTTTAATTTTGTTGATTAATTTAAATATAAGCAAGACAGGGGAGGTAAAATTTCAGCAGTTGCCTCCCTTGTAATTTATTTAAAATTTACCAAATGTTAGGCTAACTGCATTTTTGTAATGCAAAAATAAACATCGGGCAAAAATGAAATTAAGGCACCACCACCACCACCACCAC
>VMBQ01003231.1:27005-53916 GCA_007657795.1 Dreissena rostriformis
CACTGTCTCTGGCAGTAGATGATATTAACACTCAAAAGCACTGTCTCTGGCAGTAGATGATATTAACACTCAAAAGCACTGTCTCTGGCAGTAGATGATATTAACACTCAAAAGCACTGTCTCTGGCAGTAGATGATATTAACACTCAAAAGCACTGTCTCTGGCAGTAGATGATATTAACACTCAAAAGCACTGTCTCTGGCAGTAGATGATATTAACACTCAAAAGCACTGTCTCTGGCAGTAGATGATATTAACACTCAAAAGCACTGTCTCTGGCAGTAGATGATATTAACACTCAAAAGCACTGTCTCTGGCAGTAGATGATATTAACACTCAAAAGCACTGTCTCTGGCAGTAGATGATATTAACACTCAAAAGCACTGTCTCTGGCAGTAGATGATATTAACACTCAAAAGCACTGTCTCTGGCAGTAGATGATATTAACACTCAAAAGCACTGTCTCTGGCAGTAGATGATATTAACACTCAAAAGCACTGTCTCTGGCAGTAGATGATATTAACACTCAAAAGCACTGTCTCTGGCAGTAGATGATATTAACACTCAAAAGTACTGTCTCAGGCAGTAGATGATATACTCACAAATACACCGTCTCTTGCAGTACATGATATAAACACTCAAAAGCAGTGTCTCTGCCAGTAGATGATATTAACACTCAAAAGCACTGTCTTAGGCAGTAGATGATAAACGCACAAAACACTGTCAATATTAGTATGATATATATGCTCAAATACACTGTGTCTATAAGAACTAAAATAAGCAAAGGGCAATAAATCCATGAAGTATCATGTTGAAACCTTGTATCGTATCTGAGATATAGCCCTGAAAATTTACATCATACAAAAACAATGGGCAATATCATATTTAAAAAAGTGAAGAGTTATGGTTATTGGTCATGGCACTTATCTTAATTGATAAATGTAAGCACCCATGAAGTTTCATGTTGAAACGTTGTATGTATCTGAGATTTAGCCCTGAAAAGTTACATCATGTAAAAACAACAAAGTGCTACAACTGGTTTTTTAAGAAAGTGTAGGGTTATGGTTCTTTCGCATGCCACTTTTCCTCATTTATATCTATACATCCATGAAGTTTCATGTTGAAATCTTTAATGGTATCTGAGATATAGCCCTGAAAAGTTACATCATATTAAAACAACTAAAGGCAATAACTATTGTTTAAGAAAGTGTAGGGTTATGGTTCTTGTGCATGGCACTTCTCCTCATTGAAAGTTATACACCTATGAAGTTTCATGTTGGAATTTATTTTCTTTGGTTTTCTTCCATATCCCTTTTTCATTATTTCCATTATCCAGTCCTTATATGACCGTGTGGCAGAAGCCCTACAATACCAATTCATAAAGTACTGTACATGATCAGGCGGAATACGTTTATGGCCACACTGTTTACAAACTGGTACTTTCTTCCTGTCATATTTTCTTTTCATAATCCCTTCCTTTTCCATGTCCAGCTTTCGCTTCCTGTAGCGTTGAGTTGTGAAGGGGATGATTGACGTACCAGGAAATGTCACCGTACCAGAAAATATCACCGTTTGCCAAGGGGCAATATGTGTAGGACCAGTATTGTTTGATAAAGTGTCTTTCAGTGTAACTTTCATGTCCTCTCTGGTCACAACTTCAGATGTCACTACTTGAGACGGCTGCTTAGGAGCAAAAACAGTAATATTTGATGACTCTGCCTTGATACATGTATATTTTACCTCTGCTGTCACTGTTTAAGACTGCTGATTCGGCCTCTTTCTTTGTCCTTTAAATCTTGCCAATCCAGCACTGTTTGTTGGACATGGGAAAACGTGAGGTACAGCTTTCCCTGTTGAAAGTTCAGCTGGTTTTTCAACCGCAACAGGAATTCCCACAGTGGTGGTTTCTGATGGCTTGACAAACCTCACGCCCTTGGTCACAACAAGTTTGTCAAGGTCTTTGGCACGTTCGGTATACCTGAAAGAACATCAGTATTATAGTGCTTGATGATATTTAGATGAAACAAAGCTGCAAATAATTAAAAGACTTCATAAACCATTATTTAATATATAAACCCATGAGTGCAGGCGCTCATTTACAGTGCTTTATTGAGGAATCGGTATAAGAGAAACAAACAAATTCATTGAATTGATATACCTTGCCTGAAAGGCCTGTATCTTGGGCGAGAAGGTTAATTTTCTATGTAAGGCAGATAAAATCCAGACCAATGAAAACAATTGTTACAAAGTGACATTGGCGTTCTAAAATGAATATCTCTGAGAAAATTTCCTTCTGATGCAAAACTACAATTAATTACAATTTATAATGTGGTGTTAACTTGTTAAAAAGAACAATATTTAATGAATAAAATGGCACCACATATGGTCCCAATAGACAAAAATATGATATCAAACGCCGGTTTCCAAAATAGACAATGACAGCTTCCAAACAAGATGGCGGATGCATATTACAATTGACAAGTAAGTTCAGTTTGATAAAAAGGAGAAAACTGCATTAAATGCATTTACAAAAACAACCTCATTTAGCCATCAGGCTAAAACAACTTCATAGTAAATAAATAAAGGGTGGCCTTTTCCGACGTATGCTTATATATCTCATATAAGCCAAAACTTCAATAACAACAAATTAATAAATACATTTGCCACAGTAATAAAATCACATTGTTACCACATTGGTTAGTGACATAACAGTTATATAAATATATTGAATCAAACATTTTAACTTGAGCAAATGCTAAGTAACATACAATCAGAATAAATATCATAACATTATTCATTTGACCCCTATTAAATAACAATACAATGTAAGATATTAATTAGAGGGCTTGAGTTATGGCTATATTTGTAACAATAGTTACACTTTTACAGCATGACCATCATTGTCAGTTTTGCAACTGTTTAAAAGCAGAAGGCAAATAATCAAATAATGATAGACTTAAAGGTAAATGTACATGGCCATTAAAAACCTCAAACATCACAATCCTGAACATATAGATTATTTCCTTTCTGTACTTTCAACTCCTGGTACAATATTGCATATGGATTTCTTGGCCTTGTACTGTCCCCTGGCTTCCTTGGGAAATCTCTCAGGAAAGGAAGTTGGTCTTTTGTCATAATCAATCAGGTTGTTCCAGAGTTGTATCAGACAATCGGCTTCTCGATTAGTGAGGTAGGTGTTCTTTTGGAGATCAACCAAACATGCCGCTAGCTCCTGAAATCTGCCATAGCCTTGAATGTTGTTAGGCCCCACCGATTCCTACGTTAAACCAATATGTCCATTAGATTTATGAATCAATTGTTTAATAATGTGTTATTGTTTCAGCCTTATTGAATGGTTAAGGACTATTGTAAGATAAGTGCCACATATGAAATAATCAGCTGGAGGAAATATTGTGAAGACTATTCAATATGTACTGCCTAATCCTGGACTCTGTTCAGAAATATCGGAATATGGCATACCTGTTTTTCTATATGACTAATTTAATGTCTATTTTGTATGAGATGTATTAAATTATTATTGTTTATATCTAAACACCTTAGAAGTTTCAAGTTTTAATCGGATAAAGTTTATGAGTTATAGCCCTGAAAAGTTTGTTTGACGGACAAACGCCAACACTTTCTCCCTCTGCCTTTGATAAAAATGGGAGTGTAATAACTATATTCCAAATATATTCCAAAAAAATGACACATTTTGGACTGTCAGAAATCAAAAGAGGTTGCAGATAACAAATTGTAATAGAATATTAAGAAATTGATTAAGAAGGGTAGAACTCATTGTGATAAAAGGAGAAATTGATCCAGAAGAGCAGTTTCTCCTTTTATTAACAATGATTTCTTGAGACGTCTGCAACAAAATTGTTAAATCTCTTTACTGATTGGAAATGGGTAAACTAATTTTGAATTACCTGGGATAAACCTGTTCAGGTGCAGATGGAAGCTTTCCAACGACGTTGATCCACGAGCACATCTGAGGTTTGGTAAGTCAATGCCTCCCTTCTTGGTAGAGCCAGTCCTGGTGTAGAGGGATATCCCAGGGGGATCCTGTATGCAAGCTATGTGGCGCTTTTGAGCTTTCCAGATGCTTTTCATTCGCAAGCTATTGATGAGGGGTACACCAAGCGTATCCCTACCATTTTCACCACTGAAGGTTTCACTTAGCTCGCTGAGAAGTCTTGTAGTCTCAGGAATCCCCCTGGTTTTCTGACGGCAGTGCAGAGCTAGCTCGTACCGACTTTTGATGACATCCTTGTCTGACTTGTAATGAATGTCTTGTTTAGCAAGTTCATTCTTCTTGGACTGAAGTAGTTGTTGGAAATCTTATTCGTACCAAATGAAAATGCAGTTGCTTATTAGCCCAATGAATGTTGAATACAAGGCGTGGGAGTCAGTGGAAAATCCAGTGGCAATCCTTCTCATATAGTGCCAGATATCAATTCGAACTACTGTATGCTTCCAAGCTGAAGGCTTCAACACGTCTTGTAAGGGAGATGCACCACAGCCGTCGCGATCAAGATACAGAATTTCTGGAGAAAGGATCTCTGCATTTGTGTAGCGGTTTACTATTTTACCAACACATCGGTGAGACCATGTCCTTCACTAGTGGTCATGCTGTTTACGCAGGACGACCAGCCAAGTTCTTCACCACTTTTTTGGTTGAATCGATTTCCAGAATCCTTCCTTATGCTAGCTTTAATTTCATCTAGCCGTTGAAATACATCCTGAATGTAAATATTCATGAACCATCTATGTCTGGGCAGGGGAGCTCTTTCTGGTAGATCAGCAATCGATACATTCACAAGTAGACCAGATTGTGCTGCATCGATGAAGCCTACGCAATTGGTCAAGTTGAGCATTATGTTTCAGCCATGCCTCGTGATATTGTTCATTGACTTTGTTTCTGATCTGACTACAGCTGTTTCCAAGTCCTCTATTTCTCAGCAGTAAAACAATTCTCCTGTCACATGCCTGTTTCACTGTCAGGATGCATGGAAACTGCACCCTGTGCCCTATGAAAAGCTGTGACAGAATGGGATGGCTCCGGCTAAGGACACGCCGTCTGCATTTCATGCATTCAAAGTTGTCACAGGCCAAGTTGTAATAACCATCAATGTCTTTGACTTGTCTGACCTTTAGGTTTATACCTGAAGAGGCCAGTACTTCCCACTGTTGTAAATATGACAAGAACTCTTCTGATAAATAAACTAACCGCTCATCACTAATACTAATCACTCGAGGTTTCTTTTGTTTCTTCCTTCGAGCAGGCTTTGCACATTGAAGCAGTAAAAAATATGTAAATATGGCGCACGAACAGAACAGTCTCTTTAACATCTGAACCATACAAATCCTCCAAAGCACTGGCAACAGATTCAGTAAAAATCTGAGCTGCAAAATTTACTTTCATATAACTGTACTAGACGAGATCAATATGGTTTCTGCCTTATTATGGACACGGTCTATAAAAAGTCAGTTCACAGTGCTCTTCAAAAAGCTTCACAACATGGATCCAAGAAATGTCCATACCGTTCCGCCAAAGTTTCTTGGATCTTTAGTGAGCAAACGAATTGCTGAAGTTGTTCCTTGTTGTTTTTAGCTCGCCTGTTTTCGAAGAAAACCCGAGGTATTGTCATAGCCCTCTCGTCTTCCGCGTCATGGTCGTGGTCGTCCGAAAACTTTAACGTTGGCCATCACTTTTGCAATATTGAAGATAGCAACTTGATATTTGGCATGCATGTGTATCTCATGAAGCCGCACATTTTGAGTGGTGAAAGGTCAAGGTCATCCTTCAAGGTCAAAAAAACTTTTTTTTGGTTTTTCATGTGTATCTCATCAACCTGCACATTTTGAATGGTGAAAAGGTCAAGGTCAATGATGACCTTCAAGGTCAAATGTCAAAAAAACAAAATCCAAGCACCCACAGCCGAGCGTTGGCATCCGCTCGATGGTGCTCTTGTAAATAAATGAGGAATGTCTGAAATTAAATATATATATCTTGTCATATTGTATGGATTGAGAGACTTGTTCACAATGCCCTCATTATCCACTATGTGCATGGAAAAAAAAAACGGTTTGTTGAAGCTCCATCACAAGTTAAAAAAAAAACTTGAAGTTTGAACTGTCTCTCAACAGCAGTGACAGTCCTCCATATTATTGTATACAGATAATCAGCGGAGACACTGTTTGTAGCAAACCCACAAGGCGGAAAGCACCAGTTGCTTGCGAGGCTCCTTATCATTACAACTAGCATGGATTTTGCTAAATCCTTTTCTGTATTGAAAACACAATTTTCGAAGTCTAACTTTTGATTTCCTTCTTCTCCAAGGTTACAATACTTGATTAATTCTCCAGTGTGTTAATTGTATACTTAATCTTGTCTTATCTTCAATTCATCAACGAGGAGACCAACATGACAATTAACGGGAACGCGACTCCACAACTCATACCAATCAGAATGATGGTGTTCTGGGGGATCTGGTCATGCATCGACCGCGGAACAGCCGTCATGTTCTTAGCCGACTTCTCTTCTGTAAGGAACAGGGAAAAGTTTGACATGTATAAACATGCATAAAGATGTACCATGTACAAAACGTCAACATCAAACTATGTTTCATGTTCTTCTTCTATCATTTTTTTTTGCCCCCGAAGGTGGGCATATAGTGATCGCACTGTCCGTCTGTCTGTCCGTTTGAAATTCCATCACACTTTGCGTTTAGGTTTCGAAAAGTGTGGACAAACACTTTGCGTTTAGGTTTAGAAAAATGTGGAAAAAGGGGGCATATGTCATCCTATGGTGACAAGCCTTGTTCATCATTCTTTAATTTCTGCTCCTCTTCGTCCTTCGTTCCTTTTTCTTCTTTTTTCATTTTCTGATCCTCTTCTATTGTCTCTCTAACTGGTCCAATTCATAGAGGAAAACTTTGCTCTCCAAACTAAGTCTTTGGAAATTCTCAAAGTTGTTGTCGTCCTCTTCCTCGTCTCCACTAACTTCTAAATCTTTCCTTTATTTATTCAATTGATCTTTTTCATTATTTTCTCTTCTCGTCTAAATCTATACACAATTTTTCTTTAGCCCTTTTCATAAATACTTTCAAGTCTTGTTGGTCTTCTATTCCTTTTTTTATCCTTTCATAATCCAATAGATCAGTTATAAATATGGCATCTAAATTGAGCCAAGCAATTAAAGAGATTCAAACACCACTATTTTAAATACTATTTAAGTCTTAAAGTCTTTACAAGTCTTAAATAATTGTAACATGTACGCGAGTCCAATAGTGTATTAAATTCACCGATATGTTTACCCCTTGTTTCACATATAAGGACTTTATCAAAGGACATTAAAAATGATTAAATTCTTCACTATTTATGTGCTTATTTAAGTCCACAGTGACTTCGATTGGTTGGTTTCTGCTCAGTGTTATTCCTCGTGCTTCAATGTCATCACGGGGTTGGTATCTAATCCACACTCTGGGTTAATGTAATTGCTAGCCCTTGTCAAAGAAAAAACAACTTTTACCAAAAACACACATTAAACATCGTTTTTAGTGTGTTTATCCGAGTTTTTATCCCCCGCCAAAGGCGGAGGGATATTGTTTTGGCGTTGTCTGTCCTTCCGTCCGTCCGTCCGGCACTTTTGTGTCCGGAGCCATATCTTGGAAGTGCTTTGGCGGATTTCATTGAAACTTCGTATGAGTATATATATGGATAAGAGGATGATGTACGCCAAATGGCATTGTACACCATCTATTAATAACGGAGTAATGGCCCTTTGTATCTTGAAAAAATGCTTTTTTCTGTGACAAAGCTCTAAATTGGCGGGGGATATCAATTCAACGAATTTGCTTGTTTTTTTTTATAAGCAGGTTTAAAGTGTGTTTTTGTGATCACAAGTTAGTTTAAGAGAATTTTGAAGTGGGTTTAACTGAATCTTTTATTATTATCCCTCGCCATAGGCGGAGGGATATTGTTTTGGCTTTGTCCGTCCGTACTTCCGTCAGTCCGTCCGTCTGGCACTTTTTTCTGGAGCCATATCTTGGAAGTGCTTTGGCGGATTTCATTGAAACTTGGTATGAGTATATATATGTATAAGAGGATGATGCACGCCAAATGGCATTGTACACCATCTGCTAATAACCGAGTTATGGCCCTTTGTATCTGTGACAAAGCTCTAGTTTGGTAGGGATTATCAATTCAACGAATTTGCTTATTGAAGCAGGTTTAAGCGGGAGTTTTTATTAACTCAAGCTGGTTTTAGTGGGTTTAAGCGGGTGTTTTTATTAACTCAAGCTGGTTTTAGTGGGTGGGTTTAACTTAGATTTTTTCAGAAGCGGTCTGAAGAAGGTCTTTAAGGAAATAAGTTGGTATTTTGCAATTGTAATATTTTGGAGACATTGCCTTAAAAACTCGCTTAAAACTTTGTTGTGAATAAAGTGGGTGTTTTGCTTTCAATACATAATTTCTCATATTGAGTAGAAATATTGACACATCCTACTTCATTATACCCCCACAAACGAAGTTTTGGTGGGTATATAGGAGTGAGCTTGTCTGTTGGTCTGTCTGTCTGTCTGTCGGTCGGTCCGTATTAAGTGTCCGCTCTCTAATTCGAGTTGTTTTCATCCGATCTTCACCAAACTTGCTCAGAAGTCCGGGTCAAAAACTAGGTCACGGGGTCACTAAGTGCGTATTCTGTGTCAATGCGGCATGTGGGGGTATTCGTCACATTAGTTACAAAGCTCTAGTTTATGTTGTGTTTTGGATGAAAAAACTTTTAACAAGAAAATGCCTGTTATTCCATAGTTTTCGAAGGCTGTCAAAGTATTGTATATGCCTCAGGTTAAACAATTAAAATTTCAACGTGACTTAATAAAATAAGCATGACTGGCAGCACATACACTTTATTTAATTTCATGCCTTTGTTGTCAACGGCATTTGATTTTGAAAAATAAGTTCTCATGCTTAAAAAAAGAATATCAACTATACTACTTTACTACAACTTATACTTACTTTTAACTTTGATTTATTTGCTCAGTCATAATTAACATAAAATTATAACAAAAAAGTAAAATATTTATGCAAGCACTTTGTAAGATGCTTCAAATTAAAAGAGATAAGCATACATTATAAATAAGAATTGTGCTAAGCTAAAAGTTTTGAATAAATATTTCTTGGAATATATTTATTGTAAAAAAAATACTACAAAAACAATATTTTATAATTTGATTTAACACAATTTTTATTTTAAAGAATACTGCAAAATAGATGAACTGTTTTTCTCAATACATTGCATGCAACTTTACAATAAATAAAAAAAACAAGTTTAATCTGTGGTTTTTTTTTCGGTTTATTTTGGGGCAGAAAAAGGGCCCCATTCCCAATGCCAAAAAGTAGATATTTTTTCCCAAATAAAAGTAAAAAATTCCCAATCCAGAGTCACTTTTGGGCATTTTTTTATTATTCTGAATGATGCAATTTGATGAAAGTAACCGAAATTTGACTTGTAAATAGAATATAAGAAGTTATAATGTTATTCAGTAAATTTACTCTTCCAAGAAAGCATCATAAAAGCAAAATTACAATTTCGTAATTTAGTGAAAATGTCGCTAATTTTCCCAATTCAATGGGCCCGGCCCCATTTCCAAAAAGTAGAGATTAAAACACGGTTCATTATCTAAAGAATTCAATCACTGTAGAAACTGACTGTTATTTTATACAAATTTACACAATATGACATAACTTACCATTCATTAATTATAAGTAGTTTACAAAAACTGTCAAAAAACTGGTAAGTAAAGTCTTCTGTACAACCGATTTGAAACACAAGTTTATTTCATTTAATTCTATCAGTTTATTTTCTGTCCAGCATCTGTTTTGATTTAGACAGTTCAACCACATAGTCCATGGAAGTTTGGTAGGCGGCTGACACACCTGAGGTCTTTGTTTCCATCAAGCATAAGGACCTGTTCCATTATTTCCTCAACAGGGATAAGTTTATTGTCTTTTGTTTCCTGCACCAAAAGAAGGTGACTCACATGTTCACAGACAAAACCCATCACTTTAAGTTAACTAATGTCTGCTAGGCACTTGTCAGTCTGACTTTCATGTATATAATTATTTATGAAGGCCAAATCTCCAGCTGTTGTAAGCACATCATAGTACACTCTCTTCTGCTGTCTTGAGAACAATCTTGATGTGACGATCTGTCCATTTGGCAGTGGTACTCTTGCTGCAGATGAAATGTTGGGTTTTGTTGACAGGTTGAGTAATTCCCTCACATGTCTGGTGGTAGACATGTATCATCCAGCTGCAGGATGTTCTCATCCTGGATGGGCGTTCCAGGTGTCGCTACTGGCTTGTTTAACTTGGCTCCCGCAGTGGAATTTGGAGTTTTCACAGGCTGGAACAGCTGGGCCTGACCTGCTATTTTCGGTGTAGGCCTATAGACTGGGACTTTGCTTGAAATTTTGCTCTGAATGAACTAACCATTCGAAATGTCATGAAGCCAAGGTGACAGATGGTAGGGCACATAGGGTTGATGCTTGAACATGTTCAGACCCGTTGGCGCGACAGTGACTGGTGACTGGATTGGAGGCGCTCGAGTAGGTATAAGCCAATCTGGTAGAAGAGAAGTTTCTTCCTGGACATCAAACCACCCTTCTTCAGCTTCTTCCGCATGTGGCTCTGACACAGGGTCTCCCAAACGTTTAATGTCTAACTTGGAGACAATGTATGGTTTGTCCGATTTATTCAGGTAGCAGCGTAAATCAGTTACGCCCCTCAGCTTCGCCTCCTAAACATGAGGTGCATACTTGGTCACATGATCCAGAATGTGCTGCTGTGTTTGACACCGGAAGCTGCAAAGGCTGCATGAGAAAGGCACTTGGTCGAAAGGAACGTGGCACTTAAAAAAATGGCCCACAAGTAGTCCCTTTCTGTCAGTCTTCTGGCACTTCTTACACCAGTCCTGCACCCTGCTTGGCTTTTTCACTGTCTCCATAGCCTGCAAATATAGCATCATGGATTGAAGGGCGAGTAACGGGTCTAGTCGAAGGAACGAATCTGCCTTTGACCAATAACTCTTTGTTTTTGACCCCCTTAAAATGCTGACTTTATAGTACTTGCATCAATATATATGGCTATATTTCGGAGAACGGATTTCGGATATACTTTTATAACGCAATGTTTAAGCAAAGTCGGATTTAAGTTTGACATTAAGTTTGACATTTATTTGTTAAACCGCCCTTATCAAATAAAAAAATCATGTTAACAGTTCTGCTATCTCTACTGTTGTTGTGGTTCAACTTCAGCCTCCAAAATTGCAATACTACGAAGTAAAACTATTAAAAATAACCTTTTCAGAATCCTTTTCCATAGAAGAATGGATACATGATGACTCGTGCGTTTTCAGGTTCTTCACTCTCCCCAGCATAAAAATAACTTCCCAGTTGTTTTCTGGCTATCTGATAGCCATAGCCAATCCACTGCAATGATTTGTGTTATATTATGTTGTAGTATCACAAATGTGATAATGAAGTTAAAGACACTCAAGTCAGAACACAAGCGTGCTGTTTCTATGACGTTTATTTTACAACTGGCAGATAACATGTGCTTGTGCCGCAGGTAGTGGTCAGTGGGCATGCGCATTGAAATAAACATGCAGACACATGTTCAACATAATATTACAATTTGCAATACATAATTGTAATAGGGAAGTTGTCTTGTTCCTTGAGCAGCTCCTCTAATACTGGACTGAACATGTAACTGTATGGTGTTTCAGAACAGTTCTCTATTGCATTGGGACTTGGCCTTCTGGAAACTATCAGAGTAATGTTCTCCTTGGCTGGGCTAGCACACACAGATGAAAAGTCTGTCATCAACAGGTTATCACTGATCTCCTTTTGTCCACGTTCAGTTACAGTTGCTGACAGAGAATTTGACTCAGCACTTCAGAACAGACCTTATTTGTGCAAGATTTTATGACTCCTTTAAAAAAATAAGGGGGTATATTGTTTTTGGCCTGTCTGTCTGTCTGTCATTGTGTGTGTCTGTCTTTCTGTGTGTCTGTTCCAAAACTTTAACCTAGGTTAAAGTTTGGTCATAACTTTTGCAATATTGATCATATCAACTTGATATTTGGCATGCATGTGTATCTCATGGAGCTGCACATTTTGAGTGGTGAAAGGTCAAGGTCATCCTTCAAGGTCAAAGGTAAACAAAAAATCAATCAAAGCGGCGCAGTAGGGGGCATTGTGTTTCTGACAAACGCATCTCTTGTTTAAACTCTGGTCTGAATTCTTCACCCCACTCCAAAATGCAATGTGCTTCATCAATTACAAGGTACACATTAATGTTTTTTTTTCTGAAACTTTCTGATGAAAAATAGTCATTGAAGTTTCTATTACCATACACGCCATACATTTTCAGACCAATTCCGGGACATTGAGCTCAATTTTCCAGGACTTTTGCCGATTTTCAATGACATGTATACATATAGCGATACATATATATAGACATATATGCATTTTTGGTACAATTTTTTTTTTCACATTGTCCGTGTTCGTGAAGTCCCGGAATTCTTGGAGAATCTGACGTCGCTTGGAACTGTGTTGGAAGTGCGTGAACACATCCTGCAGCACCTCCTCCACCGGCACATCCAACTTCCTTACCCCGTACTGTGTACATGTACTCATGATGTGGCACACACACCCTACGTTCACAGCATCGGAGTTCTTCTCTCGAACGCAAGAGAGCACAGAGTTGGATTTTCCGATCATGACCGGTGCGTTGTCGGAGCTGTACCCAATCACGTTGCTCCATGGTATGTTCCTCTTTGTTCAGACAGGAGAAGAGGTTCTCTCCCGTACCGATGTTGCATACAGGCATAGCCAGGAAACAAGTGTTCACTTTCATAACTTACGAGTCATACACTTGGACGAGAATTGCTACACGCTTCTTGTCACCTTGGTCGTTAGACTCGTCCATCATGACACTAAACTTATTCTCCCTACACGTTTTTGTGCGACAGGCGCTTATGCCTTCGAGATAATGTTAGCTACTTTAGTTCTCTTGCACTTAAACTTCCGCGCTATGTCACTATCCGGGAACATCACCTTAACTAATTCTGTGAAATGGTCTGCAACTGCGAACGGAAGGTTGTGTTTTGCAACGAACAATGCTAAAAACACTTCCGCCTTCGCGACTGGGTCGGAGTTGGTTGGCATGAAGGCATCCCAGATGAGAGGTGTACTGGCAGATGAACTTCTGTTAGAGGTATGCGCCTTGGACGACAGGTGTCTGGAGAGATCATTGCGACCATCACTGCTGATGGAAAACACGAATCAGTACCCTTTTTGCTTTTGGAAATGCAAGCAAACTCAGTCGTCCACTTGTCTTGAAACTTGGAAACTAGGGTCGTTGTATATAATGCTGTACTTTTTCACGAAGCTCGTAAATATACTGAAAGGTGGGAATGGCATTCCATGAAGTTCCTTGTAGTGAGATGCATGGGTTATCCATTTCTGCTGAAGACTGTCCCGCAACTTACCCACCACAGGATTTACACCGATCGAAGAATCAAAGTACGATAACGTTTTGCTGGATTAGTCATCAACCCCTCGATCTCTTGTAAGATATCCGCGAATTCATAGAGTTTAGCTCTATCTTTATTTGTCAAACAAGGAAAAGCTTGCAGTCCGTTTGACAAAGAATTAAGCACACTTTCTGGTGTGCCGACTCTTTCGTACAATCTCCGCCAAATCTGATTCAACGCTTCATCTGTATCATGAAGATAAGCTGTTCTTAGGCTTATCGCGTGCTTCCTAGAACTGGGACCCAGATATTTGATAAGTAGATCTATTTCTTCACTACAACTTATGGCCATTTCCTTGCTGACGGACTGGAAGCTAGATTTCCATGCTTGATAGTTTGCACATGTGTCATTGAAAATTGTAAGTCTTGACAGAATAAGGTCTTTCCTTAGGAGAAATTGTTCTGTAACACTCGATTCATTTACAGGTTTTTCTTGCTTTAATACAGAATTGATTCAGTCTGATTGGCTGCTATAAAGCAGTTTACCTTTGCAACAGAGTCCTCAGCTGGTAGAAAATCGCCTATAACCGATCCATTCTGAGACGTACTCGATGGATTTGCCAGCTCCTCAGCTTCAGTAGCCAACCCTGCCGCTTCTCTTTGGTTTTTTAAGAGCTCGAGATCAGCATTAATGTTTTTTCATCTGTTCGATCAATTTGAGTCTAATTTTGGCAGCCTTTGCCTCGGTGGCCTTCAATAAGGCCAAGCTAGGTGACGAAGATTGATCGCCATTGCTCATTGTTTCCAGTTTCTGGTCCTTGAGTGCCCTTATATACTTAAGGCAGTCGCTTACTATACCATCTACTTGCACAAATGAATTTTCGAGCCATGTTGATAAGTATCGGCTTTCAGTGGTTTTTACCCCGTCCAAATATTTTAAAAGAGTCGCATATGCGACTTCCAGCAGCTGGAGTTTCACTTCTTTATATTGAACATTTTTTAACGATTTGTCACAATCGTCCCTATATCAATTTAAATTGGTTATGGAACTGCTTGCCGATAGATGAAAGTCTGACAAATAAATTCTTCTAGTCCACTCATGTAATATTTGTACTGCTTGGTCAATTAGCCGCTGCGTTGATGATACAACTCCAAGGCTTCATATGTTAATTTTCTTGAACTGCTTGTTTACATGCGAACGTTATCAGCTGTTGGTTATTTACTGTACTGGAACAAGGATAAGGCCAGCAAGTAGAACCATTTAATACCATCGGAAAACAACACAAAGTCCTCTATGCGCTTTATTTTCCACAATGACATACGATGATGTAAGATGGTATACATGTGGTAAATACTGAAAATAGACAAAGGAACTAAATAAGCTATTTTTTTAAGTCATTGACCGAGAAGCTTTCTAATTTAACAATTTAACATCGACATATTAACACATATTGACCACAAAAGTACAAATACTGCAGTTGCATTCAGGAACTAGATCATTAAAGATTCAGAAAACTATAAAAAATAGTTATATAAATGAAGAATTTAAGTTCTATAGGTTATAAAACAAAAAGAGCACTAGTACGAACAAATTTGAGTACGAATCCAAAAATCTATAAAAAACAAAATGGGGAGAGAGTCACAAGAAGGAATTACTGCTAAAGTAACGATTACATCAAGAAATAATTAATTACTTCAGTGACTTACACCATGCAACCTCCATAACGCTGCATTTATATGTAATTGATAGAACAAAATTTAGTTCAACATGTGGGACGTAAAAATTACACGACAACAACAGAAAAGATAACCAACTACCGACAAGAAGCGAAAAGCTTAATTAGCGGCAAGAGGTACTACAAGCTATCTGGGGGACACGATATCCATAATGTAAGATAAGAATGAACATTGTTAAACTACTTATGATTAACAGAATATCCTTTAACTTCCATGAAACACACTTTTTTAATGTTTATTTGCAACTACACAATTTCATGTTTTTCTACAATGGCTTTGACTACTCTAATAATTATCATCATATAATTATACATGTTTTACATATTTATTATAAGATTTGAAAAGCCACTGTAATTCTGTGTTACATGCTCATTATATATAATCAAGGTTGTGCGTTTCATCCATATTTGCTCAACGAATCCCTTGGTTATTTCTGTTACCTATGTTACCTACTAAAATTTTATGAACCTTACTGCCGGTGACGTTCTGGAGGTAACCACACACCCAAATCTGTCATCCCACCAGCATCCTCCAAACTGCGTAATGATTTGTTTGTTTCATGCAGAGCATTGTCTCTGTTCAACAAACACATGTCTTTAGTTAAATATTCGTTAAAAATAAACTCAAACATCATATTGTACATGATATATATGTATATGGATTTCTCAACCCAAAGTGAACTGATCATATATAACAAATGTATATACATTTGAATCTATGTCCTACTTGTCACAGAGGTAGGGAGAGAATGGCCAGGGTGGGGCACAAACTCAAAACCCCTGGACTGACAGTCCAATGCCTGGTTTGTAGTTGTAATGCTTAGTAATGTCTGAATAGGATAACTTATAAGCGTCTTTTTAACAAACCAATTATGTTAGAATGTTCAATATAAAAGTTATTTTCTCAATTTGCACAGCTACATTTACTTGCAAAATAACACTCGTACTCCAAACAGATCAAAAGCAATTTCCATAAATATAAAATTCATACAAACTTCTTACCTATCCCAAGCTTTGTATTGACTGCAAAACAGGGCATCCCTCTGGATTTGATAGATTTACAGACGTTTCTGGATGTGACCTTTAGTGCTCGGCAAACTTCAGAAATGTTGGGCCAATGGTTTGTGCTGGTAAGAATTGCAGGCACAACAGCTGGCGAATGTGGTTGAAGGCCAAGGACCGCTGCATATACGCGGGCTTCAACCCGAGGTCCATCACCGGAGCCCAAACAGCCTTGGTCCAGTGAAACACACAGCCTTTCACTCTGGCACCGGGGAAGCACTCTCGTACAGCCAACCAAGCAGCTGAAAGATCAATCATAATCATTTTTTATATATAAACTATATTATCTAATTGTCACTGTTATTTGCAATAGAATTGTAAGAGTAACTTGCAATAGACTATTAAATGTTGTAATACCTTGCTCAAAATCCAGCATAAAGTCCTAAACTTGTACATTGCCTATGACGTCAAGCAACTTCCGGAAAACACAGCTATGTAGTCGTCGCAACATCGTCTTGACATGAGTGGCACCTGTTTGCAATTGCCATCTTTTTCCATGAATGAGTGAACAGACATCAGTTGATTGCCGTTGAAAGGTGCGTCAACAATCTGGAAGAAAACAATGTCCAAACTGAACAATAATAATATCTGTATCTGCTTATTCTTCTATAATACAATATATGTAATATATAATACAGGTAATAAACCTTTCTTATTGGTGAAATGTAAAGTTTATGATTATTATATGCAACCACATTGCAATATTGTTTATTCAATCATTCATTCATAATTCATTGGTCTTCTACTGCTAACTACTGTTTTACCTTAAATGTTCCGTCGATGAACCAACGTTTAGTATTTTTCAACAAACCGAGGTGTTGATCCTGGGTGGTGAACAGGATGTGTCTGGCCTCTTGTACCTGAATGTCCCCAATGATGAACTCTCTGCATTGTAGATAGTCATAGTTGATCTATAATTAGAAGATAAAGAACATGCAAATCACATACTTATGCAACGTTATAAAATGTCAATAAAAATACAAGTGCGCCGTCAAATTTCAAACATTACCTCAAATGATAGGTCAGTGGGATTTGCCGGTCTTTCCTTGTACCTGTGGCGGTTGACAGCATNTGTCACTGTTAATTGCAATAGAATTGTAAGAGTAACTCGCAATAGACTATTAAATGTTGTAATACCTTGCTCTAAAATCAAGCATGAACTCCTCAATTTGTACATTGCCTATGACGTCAAGCAACTTCCGGAAAAAACAGCTATGTAGTCGTCGCAACGTCGTCTTGACATGAGTGGCACCTGTTTGCAATTGCCATCTTTTTCCATGAATGAGTGAACAGAAATCAGTTGATTGCCGTTGAAAGGTGCTTCAACAATCTGGAAGAAAACAATGCCCAAACTGAACAATAATTATATCTGTATCTGCTTATTCTTCTATAATACAATATATATAATATATAATACAGGTAATAAACCTTTCTTATTGGTGAAATGTAAAGTTTATGATTATTATATCACATTGCAATATTGTTTATTCAATCATTCATTCATAATTCATTGGTCTTCTACTGCTAATTACTGTTTTACCTTAAATGTTCCGTCGATGAACCAACGTTTAGTATTTTCAACAAACCGAAGTGTTGATCCTGGGTGGCGAACAGGATGTGTCTGGCCTCTTGTACCTGAATGTCCCCAATGATGAACTCTCTGCATTGTAGATAGTCACAGTTGATCTATAATTAGAAGATAAAGAACATGCAAATCACATACTTATGCAACGTTATAAAATGTCAATAAAAATACAAGTGCGCCGTCAAATTTCAAACATTACCTCAAATGATAGGTCAGTGGGATTTGCCGGTCTTTCCTTGTACCTGTCGCGGTTGACAGCATGTGCAATATTATCCGGTTTGAATAGATTCAGCAGTGTCGTTGGCATGGAATCCATTGCTTCTTCCACCAACTCTCTAGCCGATTTAAAAAGTTGAGACCGAGACCCAACCTGTGTCTGGAAAATTATGCAATAATGCACTAATTTTTCACAAGTTTGTATATTTTTAATTACATAATTACTTATATATATCAATTCAATTATAGTACTATTATTACTTTTACTTTTACGTGTACAATAACCTTGGTTGTTACTTGCATTTTCAACAACGCACAGGGATCCGCTGGGTGCAATTGACGCTGAGACCCCTCTGTGAAGGTTTCACCACCCTGAGAGTGGCGTGGCATCTCATCACCTTACTTCGGATACTGCAGATCCAAAGGGTTGACTGCTTTAGGTTTTTCTAAAATATAATGCAAGTTTTCTCAAAGTAAATGAAAAAACATGTTATAATGTATAATGATGTGCTTATACCTTTACACGATACGTGAAGCTGGCACTGCTTCCCAACAGCTTCCCGCCTCTTTTGCTTCCTTTTTCAAATACTTTGTACGTCGTTAATGTCTTGTCAATGGTCGCCAAATCTAATGATTTGTCCAACACAGAGCTGTAATACACAGTCATGATACCAGACTAATGGTAATAAAATCTGATTTTACTAATATTATTGGTACAAATTGAATATCATTGGTACATTTTCAATGTCATTTCAACAAATAGTATAATGCTTTTAACAATTCTACTGGTCTTACTTTTCTTGAGTTTCTGTGTTGACTTCTATTTCTTTATCGGTTATAAAGACAAATTGGTTTCATCAGTGTAGCTATGTTGTCTTCCCGTTTCTTGTTGTGTCGTCCCTTTCGTCAGTGCTGTGGTCTCCGTCATTGTTCACATTTCTGGTAATGTGGTCTCTGGCGATAACGCCTTCATCGTCCACGTTTCCAGTAGTGTCGTCCCTTTTGTTGGTGCCGTTTCCGATAGTGTGGTGTCCGGAAATATTTCTGTCGTCGTTGACGTTTCCTTCGATCTGCATATTTCCTTCTGCCCGCATACCGCCCAAGTCCTCGTCGGTTACGTTGTGACCAATGTCGCTTATGTTGAATCCCATATCCCAATTTGAAGCAAAGTCATCGACATCAATAACGTTGGCCTCTGTTCTATGTGTCTGTTCTTTTTTTTAAAAAGGACTCCATACAAAGTCAAGCTCGCCTTTTGACTTCACAGCGGCTTTGTATTCCTCAAGAGAAATACCTGTGCAATGTCAGAATTATTGTTTATCAGATTATCCATAAAATATATCGATGGATTTTATAATAATTTTTTTATAATAAGTAAATGTATATCGTTTTATAAGTAAATCAAGTACATAGAAAAAAAAGTTGATTTATCATTTTTTTAAACTACATAATAAAATTTACATGTACATTACGCCAGCACAACGCCATACACTTGACCGACCTTGGCCAGAAACTCGGAGGTGGTGCATTCTTTTGACTCATACTTGTTCCAGAGGGACACCAGGGACTTCTGGACCTTTGCAGATCGCGTTGTAATGATCTGGTGGAAATTACTGCCTTCAAAAAGCATCCTCACCATTTCGGATTCTTGTCTCAGATGTGGAACCAGTCAGTGAAAACCGACACCGCTACGGGCTTTTGCATTCAGGCGGTTGTGGTATCCTGAAAATATAATATAAAATATCAAAACAAATGTGTATGTATATTAACAAAAATAAATGAATCATTAAATTAAATTATATATATAAAATTATAAATGTACAATGGAAAGTGGTCATATATTTTTTTGTTTTTATTCACCGTCAAGGTCATTGTTTGTCAGGACGTCCTGTCAGACCAGTCCCTGGGTTGAAACGACCCGCCATGGACCCACTGCGGGCTAATGTAGGCGGCGTGTCGCATCTGTCGTTGCTCTCAGTTCCAGCGTTTCGAAGGCTCGTGGTATGTGTGGAGTGGGAAGGAACTGCAGGGCCATCAGCATGCGAATGAACTTGAATACGCCTCTGCGACGTCTGTATACCTCAGCCAGGCCCTCATGCTGGACCCGTCTCCACACTGCCTGACTCCAATGGAAGGCGCATCCCTTCATGTCCCGGGCTGGAAGTACTTCCCGAACAGCGTTCAGGACGGCTGAAATAAAACGTTTGAGTTACAAGCATTATCAAAATTATAATATAGAGTTTTGCATGAAGAGTTTAGTAGTATTTTACACTGACTTGACCTTCGTTGTGATTCTGCTAAATATTATATACAAGTAACATATATATAACCATTTAAAATGATACTTACCAACTTCAAAGTATGCAACGAAGCCTTCTACTTCGACGTTGCCTATATGTTCCAGTACGGCCCGGAAGACAAATTCGTAGTCGGACTGTGTGCAACGGCTCTTCAACACGAAGACTAGTGGTAGCTGTTTGCTGGCAACCTCTCTCTCAACGAATGCGTAAATCGTAAACAGCTGTCTCTTGAAGAGTTTGCTTACAACCTGAAAATTGAAATTATTAACATATTTGTACAAATTACCTTCTAGGCCACTGTCCCATCTTCTTAAGATGCATCTGGCTTACTGAAAATATATTTATATAATCTTACTTACCTTGAATGTTCCGTCCATGAACCATCTCTTCGCCTGACGCAGGATGTTAAGCTGATATTCAGTAGCGAAGACAAAGTGCCGCTGAGAATCGCACCGGATGTCCTTCACAAGGAACACATCTGCATTGATGAAGTCGGCTTCAAAGATGGTGCGGGCGGGAATGAAGATGCCAGTCTTCACTGATGCTCGGGCCAGAGGATTTAACACAGGTTATAAAAAATATAACATCAAAACGTTAAGCGCACTTGATCTCATAAACACAGGATAACACCTGCATTTCATAACGAATCATAACCTTAGAGTACGCCCGATGTCGCAGTTCTTGGTCTGGCACTTGGTAATTGTACTTTGATGGTAAGATTTACAATATAAGTTTTTATCTAGAATAATACAAAAAAAATAGATTTTTAACAAAATGTGGACTGAAAACATGTAGGTGAACATTGAAATAAAATTAAGCATATATTTAACATGAAAATAAAAAAATGCATCCCATACACTTTCTGAAAGTCATGAACATTGAAATAAAATTAAGCAAAGAAATGACCTTCCTTGGTATTATCGACAAAAAAGTATACTATCGTGTTCTTAATTCTATACTTATTATAATTAAAACTTTTATATGTAACATGAAAATAAAGAAATGCAGCCCAAATTTCAATATTCTTCTAAATTATCTCAAGATAAAAGTACAGACAGAAGCAGAAATTGCCCTTATTCAAAACAAATATGAAACAAATAATCAAAAATGTTCAGCTCAGTAAAATGTGTGCAATTATCAACCAACCAAGTAATGGTTATTTGAAAAAGGCATATTTTAGCTAAAGGGCACGTCAGAGTTCAGTTTATTGCCCAATGACCTTGTTGCCTAACAGGTCAAGAAAATAGCTAACTATTTGGAGAGCATGAGGTCTACCACCATGACTGTAGCTCAGTCCCTTATCTAAGATCCTGTAGATTTTACTCTCAACGTTTTCAGAGTCAGTATCTGCCAATGAGGCAAGTAACTCTAAAGCATCTGGTTTGGCCTTCAGTTTCATTTTACTCATTATGTACTGCACTGGATCATCAGAGCTGTTCCAGACGGGCATTTCAGTAAATACTTCCACTGAAGTAGATGCAAGGCTCCAAATGTCTGTCATTTCATTTGCACTTTGTCTTTCAAGAAGGATCTCCGGTGCCTGATATGCAGGAGTTCCAGGCTGTAAACAAATCCCAGCCAAGGTTGTCATAATAGTGTTTGTTGTCTTATATTTTACTGAGACCCATATCACATAATTTCACCACATGAAACTCGTTTGCAACAAGTGCATTTTCAGGTTTGATGTCCCTATGTATGATCATGGGGTTTTGTGCATGCAGATATGCAACAGTTTGGGATATCTTCAAGCAAACATTTAGCTTCAAAGACATGCTCATAGATGGTCCATCAATACCAAATAGACAGCTGTCTAATGTAACACCATTAATAAGTTCGGAAACCAAGTATAATCGATTACTTTCAATAGCAAATGCCATCAGCATGACAATATTGGGATGCCTTAGTTGTGAATGGACGCAGTGTTCTCGATCAACAATTGGTTTTGCGATCTTCATCCGCTTGATCTTGATTTCTTTTAAAGCCACATTTGTGCCTATCCACGATCCTTCATACACAATACCAAACCCCCCTCTTCCAATTTCTTTACCTAAGTTTATGTCAGCCAAATTCATTCTTGGTACTGTGCAAGATGTGCCGAATGTCTGTGTCTGGGTGTTTAATGTCTGTGGCTGAGTGCTGCATTCCTGTGATTGGCTGTTCAATGTTTGTGCTGGAGTGTTCAATGACTGTGGTGGAGCATTCCCTGTCTGAGGTGGAGTGTTCCCTGTCTGTGGTTGAGTGTTCCCTGTCTGTGGATGAGTGTTCCCTGTCTGTGGTTGAGTGTCCCCTGTCTGTGGTTGAGTGTTCCCTGTCTATGGTTGAGTGTTCCCTGTCTGTGGTTGAGTGTTCAATGTATGTGGTGGAGTGTTCCCTGTCTGTGGTTGAGTGTTCAATGTATGTGGTTGAGTGTTCAATGTATGTGGTGGAATGTTCAATGTATATGACTGTATGTCAACTGTCTGTGAAGTGGCCAATGACTGTGTTGATGTGCAGAATCTCTGTGTTTGGGTTTTTAATGTATGTGGCTGAGTGCTGCATTCCTGTGATTGGCTGTTCAATGTCTGTTCTGGAGTGTTTAATGATCGAGGTTGAATATTCAATGCCTGTGGTTGAGTGTTCAATGTCTGAGGTAGAGTGTCTAATGTCTGTGGTGGTGAGTTCACTGTCTGAGGTAGAGTGTCTAATGTCTGTGGTGGAGTGCTCAAAGTCTGTGGCTGAGTGTTCAATGTCTGTGTTGGAGTGTTCCCTTTCTGTGGTTGAGTGTTCAATGTCTATGTTGGAGTGTTCCCTGTCTCTGGTGGAGTGTTCAATGTATATGACTGTATATCAACTGTCTGTGAAGTAGCAAATGACTGGGTTGATTGTGTCAGTGTTTTCATTGTATCAAGCCGTTCTGTTACATTACACTCAGTCCCAAAGGTGTACAACTGCCCATCTACAATTATTCCAACAGAATATTTTCCAGGACATGTTACTTTCAAAACTGATGCATTCATCCCTTCAAGAACAAGACTGCCATCCTTATACCACTGATACTGTAAATTTCTGTTGTGCAATGGTGTTATCAATCCCAACATTAAATCACCACCATTCATTCCATGTATTTCATTTGTACCCTGCATTATTATTTCTGGATAAGCAGAAGAAGTGTAACTGCTTAACTGGTACGACCCATCATTTAATTCAGATAAATACATCCGATCATCTTTTTCAACATGCACTAGTAAAAATCCATCATCTGTGATACAGTTATAATCTGCATATGCAATTTCATGCGCTGATGAATTAAAAAATTGTCTCATAGAGCCATTGTACACTCACTATTGTCATATCTAGATAGTATGTTCCTTTTGTACTTAAGGTTCATATTTCCAGGCATAGTGTTGTTTACAAAAAACACTCTTGCCATGTCTTCTTCGGCATTTTCATCTGCTTTATCTGTCACTGTCTCTTCCACATTCAATTCTTCTTTATTCCTCTCATCCAAATGTCCAGCTGTTTGTTGATTTTTCATAGAACATGATGAAGTTTGTTGTTTTGGCTTTGTTCTTATGTACAAATGGTACTGTGAGGAGAAGAGCCCATGAGATTTCAGGTATTCTTGAAAAGAACATGCATTGCCTTCTGTGTTGGTAAATCTGTCTTAATTTTCACCAGCAAAACTGCATAGCGACAAATCCATGTGCTTCAAGTAACCTAACTGACTCTTTTCCTCTGGGAAATATTTCTTTACACCACTTTCAATAATTGTTTCCNTTCAATGTCTGTGGAGGAGTGCTCAACGTCTGTGGCTGAGTTTTCAATGTCTGTGGTGGAGTGTTCCGTGTCTGTGGTTGAGTGTTCAATGTCTGTGTTAGAGTGTTACCTGTCTGTGGTTGAGTGTTCAATGTCTGTGGTGGAGTGTTCAGTGTATATGACTGTATGTCAACTGTCTGTTAAGTAGCCAATGACTGGGTTAATTGTGTCAGTGTTTTCATTGTATTCAGCTGTTCTGTTACATTACACTCAGCCTCAAAGGTGTACAACTGCTCATCTATAATTATTCCAACAGAATATTTTCCAGGACATGTTACTTTCAAAACTGATGCATTCATCCCTTCAAGAACAAGACTGCCACCCTTATACCACAGATAATGTAAATTTCTGTTGTGCAATGGCGTTATCAATCCCAACATTAAATCACCGCCATTCATTCCATGTATTTCATTTGGAGCCTGCATTATTATTTCTAAATTAGCAGAAGAAGTGTTACTGCTAAATTGGTACGACCCGTCATTTAATCCAGTTTAATACATCCGATCATCTTTTTATGTCCCCCAGTCTATAATGGGGGACATATTGTTTTTGTCCTGTCTGTTGGTTTTTTGGTTTGTTTGTTTGCGTCAAACTTTAACATTGGCCATAACTTTTGCAATATTAAAGATAGCAACTTGATATTTGGCATGCATGTGTATCTCATGAAGCTGCACATTTTGAGTGGTGAAAGGTCAAGGTCATCCTTCAAGGTCAAAGGTCAAATATATGGGGGACATAGTGTTTCACAAACACATATTGTTCAACATGCACTTGTAAAAATCCATCATCGTGATACAGTTATAATATGCATATGCAATTTCATGCGCTGATGAATTATAACATTGTCTCATAGAGCCATAGGAAATTGTACACTTACTATTGTCATATCTAGATAGTATTTTCCTTTTGTACTTAAGGTTCATATTTCCAGGCATAGTGTTGTTTACAAAAAACACTCTTGCTATGTCTTCTTCAGCATTTTCATCTGCTTTATCTTCCACTGTCTCTTCCACATTCAATTCTTCTTCAACCCTCTCATCCACATTTCCAGCTGTTTGTTAAACCACCATAGTACATAATGAAGTTTGTTGTTTTGGCTTTGTTCTACTGTACAAATGGTACTGTGAGGAGAAGAGCCCGTGAGATTTCAGGTATTCTTGAAAAGAACGAGCATTGCCTTCTGTGTTGGTAAATCTGTCTAAATTTTCACCAGCAAAACTGCCTAGCGACAAATCCATGTCCTTCAAGTAACCTAACTGACTCTTTCCCTCTCGGAAATATTTGTTTACACCTCTTTGTTTCCACAGAGAGATTTTCATCTGCATTGTAATCCTTTCTTCGTACACCTCCTCCTTTTTTCTTAGTGACGACTCTGTACTTTTTATTTGAAAAGTGCTTCCATCCAATATATAATGTGTATTCAGTGTGTTTTCCCCTTCACCTTTTGCCTTGACCAATATCTTGTTTCTTCTGAAAAAACAATGACAACATGAGCTAAGATATAAGAAAATGACAAGAGCTCCACGTCAATTGACAGGTTTCAATTTTCACATTCAATGTGACAGTGACCTTTAACCTAGTGACCCAATTTCACTTGGTCAACGGTCAAGGTCACTGTCACAAAAAGTGTGCAATTCGTTTCCGATCAATAACTCGTCAACCAACTGACCGATTGATTTGATACTTGACAATTGCATTGGCCTTGGATAGTAGATGATCCCTTTTGAAATTGGGGTCACTAGGTCATAGGTCAAGGTCACTGTCGCAATAAGTGTGAAATTCAAGGCCCTGTTTGGGGGGCATATGTCTCCAACCGTGGCACTCTTGTTTAATTATAGCTGAAATGTCTAGTTATCTTGTTTTTACTGAAAGATATTCCATTTTGGCGTGGTCTTGTGCTGTGGTGGGAAACCGGAGTACCCGGCTGAAACCCTGCATGTCCGGTATGGCGACCACTTACCAAGCTCACATGCGCCAGGAGTGGGGATTGAACACGGATCGCCTAGGTGAGAAGTGCGTGTACCAACCACTGCGCTATCTGGACAGTTGCGTGCTTTTGGCAATGCGACGACTTGCATAGGTGTCATAAACAGTAGCTTTCTATATAATAGACTTAACATGGCGCTCATTAATATTCGGTTGAAATCCGTAGACGATTATAAGATTAAGTAACAAATATCTTGCATTATTCATACATTCATGTATAGGATATCCACAAATCGACATATTGGTTTGTGGTAACATCAACACAAAGCCACTAAGCGTCTAAATCAATTTTTGTGTGTGTATTCAGTATCGAAATTTATTTTCCATTAAGTGCAGGATTTTTGTGAATAATAATGTGTAAAATCCGCATTAACAATTTTGCATCCTAAAGGTTTGTATACCGATACTACTTAAAATATTGTGGTTGAGAGTTAATGCGAAGGGTTATTTTGTTACATTTACATATATGTACAGTTAAGTATCTCCTTGACGAAAGCTGATGTTTGTGTAAACAGGTTTATTTATTTTATTAAAAATAGATACTGTTATTACATGTAGTATTCCTAAAAAGTTGCTCTTATTTCTATGTTAGTAGAGCTGAATGGGTCAAGTTCCCCCCGGGTACTACTTCCCCGTACCCTGAGTACTTTGAGGTATACTTCACCGTACACCGATTTTCAAATGATACTTTTG
>VMBQ01003231.1:69910-113916 GCA_007657795.1 Dreissena rostriformis
AAGTCATTATTTCAGGGAAATTCTTCAGTTAAACTTTTATACAATGTAAATAAACGGTAAAAAAAAAGCATAAAATTAAAAGAAAATATGTTGGATTCGGTGGATAATCGATTTTATTTTACTCGTGATCATAGAAAAAATATAAACAAGGATATAAACAAGGAAATAACAAACGATCTTACACTGACATAAACAAATTTTCTGTTTCTTTTATGCCCCTTTTTCAAGAAAATAATTAATTATAATTTCCCTTTCGCTGAAAAGTGACCCTCACTCCCGTGACGTGCCTCAAAACATTGAAATGACGTCATTTTTGACGTCATTTGTTGACGAAATGAAGTCATTATTCCAGAGAAATTCTTCAGTTAAACTCTTTTACAATGTAAATATACGGTTTTTGTTGTTGTCGTTTTTTACAATCACAAACTATAAAGTGGAAAAATTCTGTATATTTAATAAATATGCGAAAACATGATAGCAAAATAAATCGAGCCTTTTTTTTATCATTCGGTTAACTAGAATTGTACGTTCTAAACGACTCGGTGCCGTGAATTAAGTTCTTTGTTCTTTAAAATTGCGCGCGGTAACATATTAGTACTTGAATTATAACACATATGTTGTACTCGGATTGATAAGCTAAAAAAACTCATAAACGCAATTATTTCAATAAATAGGGTGTGAGAAATGTTGCTTAGAAAGTACTACGCGTCGTAACGGTTCGATCCTTTATTTACACTATACAATCATAACAATACAATGACGTCACCGTCATCGACGGCCGACCTTAACGCGCCAAATGGCGGCAAAGCATGACGTTACATATTCTCAACATTCTGGAGGGCGCGAAAAGTAGTAAATAGAAAACAATATACATTTGTAACGTTTGACAAAATGTTTGCCAATTCAATATGTTGCCATCATATGCCGGGAGAGTCAATTTTGGAAGTCTGTAAAAATGACTAGTATTAAAATAAAAACCCGAACTTACAGTTGGAGTGACGGCTTGCGGAGGATCTCTAGCATAGGAATAGGATATACTAGACCTTCAAAAGATGATATTTAATTTGTATAATATTGTTTGACATCTTTATGCGTTTAAAATTAGCTGAAAAAAAAGTTAATTATTAAGTCGAAATTGTATTCATGTTACATTGTTTCCTTTGCTCAGAATTTATATCACTATGTGTAATACTAATAACATGTCTTGTGACATGATATGGGTAAATATTAAATTAAACTTAGATTGTATTTTTCAAAACCAATTCTTGTTTAAGTAGTGTTGAATGTTTTCATTATCATTCAACATCAGTGTTACACTAGTTTTCATCATTTAAACGACACTTGAATGAAAACATGAATAGACTTAAATTGTATTAGATGCAATGATTGACTAAAAGATGTCGGTCGTAATACATAGTTATTGTCGGATATTGTCGGATACGCTCGTTCCACCGTGTGTCTTTATAAGTCATACTGTGTTGTGGTTGTTTTTCGAATACAAGTGGCAATCTAAATAGAAACTATCGTCGTTCATTATAAACTATTTATTTGTGTTTTGAACTAAATCATGGAAAAATTTTAATGTCTGGTTCGGAAAAATAATATTATCGAAGTTACATTTTAAGATATCGAAAGTATAACAGTTGATATGAAACAAGCTTCATTTATTATTCGTTAACGTAATTGAATTTTCGTTTAACATAAACACTTTTCATTTATTATTCCATTAACAAACGGGCTACCACTGAAATTTGTATAACACGTTTCCAAAACTAGAAACCCTGTTGGGGGAAATGTTAATGTTCGGGCCAGTGATTCTCTGATAAATAATGCATATTTACTACGGCAATAATGTGTTAAAAAGTGACACAGTAACAGGTTTCTAAAAGTGCACGAGTACTGACTTTACTATCTTAAACGTTGAGTCTTTACGTGAAATCCGAAATTTACAATTATCCATTCTATATCAATCTAAAATGAGCCGCGTCATGTGAAAAGGGGTCTTATGCCATATGCGGGCAGCCTAGCTCTGCTCCTCCTCATCATCAGCAGTGTCATGATTATCATTATCATCATCATAAGCAGCAGCGGCAGCAGCAGCAGCAGTACCGAAATCAACGGCATGTCACTGCATGTAAGTATTACTATAATCACAAGTGTATCAGCCCCATGTGGTCATTATCACATTATCATACTATTGAATAACTTAAAGGGGCATTTTATGGTCGTACATTTTTTCATAAATTTCGATTTATTACATGTTTGCTTTAAAAATATACGAGTGTTCCTTATTTTATTTCAATCAATATTTTACATCATATCTATGTACCAAAATGCAGACCTTAGCATTATCTACATAAAGCACTTGCATTAGATCAGGGGTATTGTTTATAATTAGTTATATAGAGAATAATAGGTAAGTTTTGATTATAGATCAGGTTTATCATGCGAGGCTTAGAAAACAAAAAGAACGAGCCTTGGCGAGTGCTTTTTCGTTTCGTGCCGAGCATGATAAACCTGATCTTTTATCAATACTTACCTATTATTCTATTTATACCACTTTTTATTCAGTTAACCTTTTTATTTAGACAAAATTAGTTTAACTGGATAATTTCGCTGGATTTAAGACGTCATTTTGTCGAAAAAATGACGTCATTTTAAGCCGTGGTTTAAAGCAGAAATTTAGTCAACGGGGCTTTAATCAACCGAATTCGCTGTAAAAGTGGGATAAACTATTTATAGCTTAAGTCAGATAATGTTAATATTTTAATCATAAATTATATTAATAAAAGTTTAATTCGCAATCAATAATCATATGATGAAATGAATGACTAAGAGAAATGTCCCCAGAAGTTGGACATGCACTGTGAGTAATTACGTATTTGCAATAAAAGGAGGTTATTTCAAAGGGAGGTCACCTAGTTTTGGGAAAGGCCTATACCAGTAAGTCAGTAACCAATTCTACCTTAAATTGGGTATAAATTATTTTAATATCAACATGTCCTTTTCGCACTAACATATGAATATAAACGGACACAGCTATGCTAAAAATGGCACATTAAATTATCATATATGCACCATAATTCAAATGTTCTTTTTAATTAACTTCATAATTAAGCAATTATTCTTAGCGCAATGCATACTATCATATTCGCACTCATTGAGCAATTGAGTTAAATTCATAACAACAACGCAGTTTTCCTTTTCTGTATACAATTATCGACAGTAATTTGCTGGTATAAAACCCATAGCCATTTCATCAAACTTAAATTAGCGCTTCACTCGAAAACAATGTCCACGCCCAAAATATCTCACGAAGGCGTTTAAAAGAGATGATACACCACTGTTCACGTGTATATCAGTGGCAACGCAGCAATGTCAACCGCGCGTCACCGCTTAGATAGTTGACGACCCCGAAATGTTCACTTACGGGATTGTTTACCCATAAAAACGAAATTTGCTTCTCAGACGAAGAATCACGATGGATATGAATGGATGTTGCCTCTGTGTTGCGTTATGTTTGTGTTTGGCGTGGCCAGTTACTGGTATGTGATACTTTTATTGTAATACGGTAAATAAGAAACTGAAAGACATGATTTTTGTATGCATTAGTTCAATTAAAATTACTATGTGAATGTTTGAAAGTCACTCTGTGTACAACTGTATGCGTTTAATAAGTTAAGAATGGCTAAATTACATTATTGAACGTTTTCAAATCGTGTTGGTTTATCAACGCGCCTGCTAATCATGCTGTGTCGTCGCCTTCAGTGTAAAGTACGTTTTGAACGATTCGTCTTATTTATATAAAACCGTCTTATTCGGCGAAAAGTCATTTACTGACGTGACGCGATTAAATATTGACGACGTTATTTCGCTTAATTAACAATAACGCTCAAAATGTTATTTCAAAAGACCAAGTATGTTTAAATTTGTTGAATTAATGGGTACTTCAAACAACAAACAAGTAAAACACCTGATCAAGTTCATATGAGTCGTGTTCTGAGAAAACTGGGCATAATGCATGTGCGTAAATTGTCATCCCAGATTAGGCTGTGCAGTCCGCACAGGATAACCAGGGACGACAATTTCCGCCTAAACTGGATTTTCGCTAAGCAGAGACATCATTTAAACGAAAAATTCCAAAAAAGCGGAAATTGTCGACCCTGATTAGCCTGTGCGGCCTGCACAGGCTAATATGGGATGACACTTTACACTCAAGCATTATGCCCAGTTTTCTCAGGACACGACACACATGTCAAGCCTTAACGCATATTCCAATACAACTTATCTTGGATATACTTGTTCAAATATTAACTAATTAATTAATCTTCATCTAATAGTTTGTTATATCAACTCGTATTGTATAACGTTTCAATAACTGTAGTACATTTATAGTTTTCATCCTCCATTGTTTTCGGTAAAAATTCATTATTAAATTCATTTTATTCATCATCTTTATATGTTAGTATAATTCATGTTGTTAAATGTAGCATTCAAAATATTCAAGTAGAGCATTAACGATTCCAATTCCAATTTAACTAATCCGTGATATAATTTTTCAAATATAAACTGATTAATTTCTCTTCACCAACTATTTTTGCTTGCATATCAACTCATCTTATGTTACGTTTTAATAATTGAACTTTGTTTATGCATATTTTGAAATTTGTAAAAAATCAAATGTGTGTACAATTTAACAATTTAATTTGTCTGTCTGTCCGCCCGCCCGTACATCCGCTCGGCCGCCCGGCCGGCCGGCCGGCGCCCGTCAGTCTGTCTGTTATTCTTAACGCGTTTACGAAACGAGTATTCAGTATAGTTGTATTGTTCTGTACTCAAGATATATGACACATGTACATACAAATGGAAGTTCCAGAGAACGACATACATTTTGTAATTACTTCGTTGTTATCCAAGTATAAACTTGGCGAATTATGGCAGTTAAACACTGAATATGTTGTGAGGTGTCGATTTATTGTATTCAACTGTAAGTTGTTTTCAATCAAACCATTACATACGTTTTCTGTGTCTATATGTTATTCGGACGAATATCAGCAAACATATAAGCGCTTATCGGCCATTATGTTCTATGATCATGAGTGTTATGTTCTATGATCAAGAGTGTTATGTTCTATGATCATGAGTGTTATGTTCTATGATCATGAGTGTTATGTTCTATGATCATGAGTGTTATGTTCTATGATCATGAGTGTTGACTTGTGTGAAGAATTGCTGTTTACATGGCACATGTACAACTGTAGATGTTCAAACGTTTAGTTCTCAAAAAGTATTGGACGGTAAAAATGCCTTTTCTCAACCACACATAATATTATACATTATATAGTATTAAACATTTTCTAGTATGCTAAACTGAAACCGATCGTGTGACCTCAAATTGCCGCCAGATTTACTGACTCAATGTTTGGCTGACAGAAGGTTCGTATTGCGGGCAATAAACACAAACAAATTGTATAGCAACAGCGTATCATATGTAAATAATATCCACAACATTCTATTAAATTTCAAATTACACTGCAATACTCGTATAAACTGTCCCTTAATGCAATTAACAATCCATTACTGAATTTGGTAGCTGGGAAAGTAGCGCCAACTGTTTACTTAATGGTCACATATTTAAATAATTAGGTTCGAAGCAACTTTGATATGCGGGTTGCAATTAGTTCTCGTGTTATTTGCAATAAGAGTATGCGCACTTTCCACCTAAACTGGATTTTTGCAAAGAAGAGGCTTTCTTTAAACCAAAAATATATTAAAAGCGGAAAGTGTCGTCCATGCTTAGCCTGTGCGTACTTCACGGGCTAATCTGGGACGACACTTTTTTACGCAATTGCATTTAACCCCCTTTTTCACAGAGCGATGCTCATTTTAATGTTTATGACGCTGATGTATGCACAATAACTCATGTTTGACCTGGCAAACTAAGGCATCTGAATAAGTAAACAATCGTTTTATACTAGATAGACATTAAAGAAGGAGCTGTACAAGTTTGTTTGAAACTGATCACCAAACACTAACCATACAAAATTGTAAAACTCAGTTTATTTTTAGAATAAGATTACACAACGTATGTTAAAAGTAGTCTTTGTTCAAAAATACGTATGATAAGAGAATGCAAATATATAAATGCTCTTATGTGAAACGTTTTATAATTCAAATTCAGAACTATGAAACGACCAATCGAATACTTGTTTCTGAACAATAAAGGAAGAAACATTATACCAAGTTAACATTAAATTACAACAACACCCATGTCCATATTTGCCTTGTTCTGGTTTCGTACAGTTATTTTTAATAAACCGGAAGATGGTACCCGCTGTATGAGGCAAAACATAGTAATATTTTACACCGTAGGTTGTCTTGCGAGTAAAAAGTTGATGCTGTATGGAACCAGTTTGTGTCCACTTGCAACTGTTTACTTATTAACCCTATTTATGCCTAGCGTCTAGAAAAAAGGCCTTGGCAAACAGCGTAGACCCAGATGAGACGCCGCATGATGCGTCGTCTCATCAGGGTCTGCGCTGTTTGCTTTAAGGAATTTCTGTAAGAAATATTCTAAATATAGAAATAAATATACTAGACATCCATAATTTTGGAAATAAATTGATCCAATTTAGAAGGATGGGAGAGTCCACTAGGCATAAATGGGTTAATGTCTAAATATTTTCTGTTGTATTCTAGGTTTCCAGTGCTACCAGTGCTCCTATGAAAGGGATTACAACCAAGCAGAATGGAACAAGGTGGAGTGTATGACCAACCCGGAAGCAATTCGACCGACATTTCCGTGTAACGAAACCAGCTACTGCATAACTCAGGAAAAAATTGATAGATGTGAGTTTGAGATGTCTGAAAAAAACTGAACTATTCTAAATTGCTCCATTAGTGCCTATATGATAGTATGTACTCGTCGATTGGTTTCTATGGTGATATACCTAATATCACATACTCTTAAATACTTTGTGGGTCCAATCTGAGGTCCAATCAAAGATATATTAATACACATCAATAACGCTTTTTAATAGATCTCTATATTAATTTCTAAAAATGAGTACGTTTAACTTTGTTTTTTTGCGTTTGATAGTACATTTGCCGTTTAAATTATGTTTGTCTAAAGCTTTAGAGGAACTCGTGATAATAATGTTAAAGCATGTTCCACTAAGCGGTGAAATCATAACAAAAATGCTAAGTGTCAAAGCTCAATTATCAATTGTGTCGCGTCTGAGAAACTGGGCATTATGCATGTGCGTAAAGTGTCGTCACAAATTAGCCTGTGCAGTCCGCACAGGCTAATCAGGGACGACACTTTACGCCTAAACTAGATTTTCGCTAAGAAGAGACATCATTTAATCATTTTAACGAAAAATTCCATAAAAGCGGAAATTGTCGTCCCTGTTTAGCCTGTGCGGACTGCACAGGCTAATCTGGGACGACACTTTACGCACATGCATTATGCCCAGTTTTCTCAGAACACGACACAATTTATTGCTGCTTTTCCTCTCTCATTCAGACAAGGGGCATACTATCTTCTTTTACCGATCATGCAGCAGAACGCCGATGGATTACTGCACCACCAACGAAGCGGAAAAGTTGAATGCGATTTCGTGCCGGGGCGAACTCTGTAACAACCAAATCGAACTCTGCAATGCCGCTTCAAGTGTAAAATTGCCTCGTATTCAATTAATAATAGGACTATTATACTGTATCAGTTATTTCAGTTTATAGTTTTGCAAGTATTCCTTAGAGTTGCATTGATATTTGTTTTATTTAAGCATGTATCCATTAACATGTACATTATTTGTTTGTTAACTTATTTTTGCAGAGTGAAACCTGCGATTGAATTTGAACCAAACACAAAAAATCTGTGTCCGTGTTAAGTTTGCGACTGCTATATATTTGACACATAACATGGCGTTTTTCCGAAAGTCAGCGATATTATTAGCACAACAGTTTACCAGAATACATCAGCCCGGATGTAATTAACCTCTTGGTTACAAAAATGATCCCACATTTTGATTATAAATGTGTACATACGTACACACAATGTAATAAAGCTATAATAATATGCTCGGGACTAAACATTTACTAAAAAGGCGAAAACGTTATATCCCAAAAAATGTAATAAACATCGAAAGGTAAATATGTTGATGGGACAAACGATTTGATATTTCATTTATATTTGCATATAATATTGAATTAAGCATTTACTATGATACAATTCCAACATCGCATATTCGCTTTATGACCGGGCCTGCCACTAGAAGATGTCTAGCTACGCCACTGTAGTTAGTTCTAGAAACAACTGGTAAATGGTTTAACTGCATCACTGCAGTTAGTTGTAGCTACAACTAGGAAATGGTATAGCCACGCCACTGTATTTATTTGTAGGTACAACTAGTAAATGGTATAGCCACGCCACTGTATTTATTTGTATGTACAATTAGTAAATGGTCTAGCTACTCCAATGTAGTTATGTGTAAGTACAACTCGTAAATGGTCTATCTACGCTAGAGGCTCGATCCGCCTTAAGTACGACATTTACACAATATTTTTAGAGAAAAATAAAGTTTGAAATATGTGTTATGTTCGTTTAATTTATGAATCCATTGTATATTTGTGACTTAAATCCAAATTTGTATGAGTACATCTGTGATAGTTAACTCAAAATTCGAGTTTTAATAAAACCAATTAAAGAACTAGAATGTAATTTTCGGGACAAGACTCATGATTTCATAATTTTAATACAAACCAATAAACTATAATCATATTGAATTTCCATTTATTTTCTGAACAATTGTACACATTTGAATGCGTATTCGTTTATTTAAACATTTTTGAACAAAGTTTGTTTATTGAGTTCACAGGTGAAATGTCAACTATATAACAGAAAGTAAAACATGTTCTTACAACAACTTGTTAAACTTTAACAAAATAAAACAATGAAACAAGTCTATTCAAAAACAAGATTATACATTTTGTTTATCAAAGTAGAATTTAATAAATCGTACAAAATTATTGATATAACATATTGTTATTTTTTTTTTTATTTTTTTTTTTTTTTTTTTNATATTGTCTTAGTCGTGATTGTTATTTTGCTTATTTGTATTTAATTTTTTATTCATTCTTGTTTAATCTAATCCAATATTTTGGAAAATTGCCATTTGGAAAAATTGTGAACAAGTTATTTTAATACGGAACACAAACATATTGAACTTTAAACTATTCAATTTTCACCAAATATGTGTTGTACCTGAGTGACCTTACACGTGGTATATCGACAACGATGACGATATACATGTATACCTGTCATAATGACAAATACAAGAGCCCAAAGTCGGTACACACTACCTTTGATGAATGGACTTGAAACTTTGATCAGTTTAAAAAAAAAATCGACGAGATTTGTGGACAAAGTGAACGGTACTGAAAATTCTTGTTTTATCACAACGACCGTCTAAGGAGTCAGCAATGTAGAGATCAAAAGTGAACAGCTTCTTTGATAATAAAATACCAATATGTGAGACCTGCACAGGCTAATCTGAGACGACACTTAACGCACATGCATAAAGCCCCGTTTTCCCAAAGCGCGCCTTATATGTTTTAACGATGCGTTTTCTTAATGAAATACTTGCTGCTAAAGCGTGCGGAATGGCGGCGGTGAAGTCGTGGTGAAAGCAGACAAGACAAATAAGTTTTGACAATTTCGCTGCTTAATCCTAAAATTGTGTATATTTAACCTTAATGGAATGACAGAAAGTAGAGCGCTGAAATTCCCGGGCGTGTCATGATTGGTTAACTTTGGCATAGTTGTTAAGTCATTATTGAATTTGCCAAAAAGAAGAATGAACATGTTTGGCGCTTTCGTTCACCTTTTTTCCGGTACAAAAAGGCGGGAGTTACTTTCTCATAGTTATTACAAATGTACCACTGCCAAATTAATGTCACGTGTTTGACAAGCGAAAAATGTCATACAGATTAAATTAATGTAGAATTGCGATTTATCCAAATAGTTCATTTAAAGTGACAGCGTATTGTCAAAAATATAAATTTCCTAAATGAGTGAGCTATTTCCCAACATCCGGTCGGCCTGTCATCTTTTCCTATCAATGGTTAAATCCATAAAGGCAATCATAATGCCTTATTTACTTTATATTACTACGGAAATCTGATAAATACACTTATCATAACCACCATTAGCCGGTAGCTTGATCCCGGCGACCCGAGATCCTATCTCGGCGGCCGCGGGATACCAGCTCGGGACGAACGACTGCGGTAGGCGTCAAGTATGAGTCGCGCTCTAAGAAAACGGGTTAAATTCATGTTCGTTAAGTGTCGTCCAAGATTAGCCTGTGCGGACATTCGCAAGGGCGAATCAGAGACGACACTTTCTGCCTGAACTGGATTTAGGTCTAGAATGGTCTTCCTTTAAACGAAAAATACAATAAAAGCGGAAAGTGTCGTCCCTGATTAGCCTGTGCTGGGGAGTCACTTAACGCACATGCGTTTAACATCCTTTTCACAGAGCGAGGCTCATATACAAGTGAAAATGTGGTCAATCCGCATACCGGTTACTTGACACAGAATGTTCGTCCAAGGAATATTCGTACTCGAAGATGACGGTGTCTTAACGCAACTTTATGACATCATGCAACACGTGGTGTTCATAGCTTCTATGTATACGTATACGTGAAACAGAACTCTCCCACTTGTAGTCTTCTGGCACCATATCCGGACCGCTCGGGATGCATAAAAGACATCATAACCTCGTTGAAAAGTTTTCCGATTATGCCGCGTCACTGGCGATGGATTTCCAAACATCCCAATACGTCGACGATAGTTTGTCAAAGACACCGATTCAATAATAAGGCGTCCAAAATGTGAATGAGACTTTAATAACTGTAATTTTGGAAGCCGACATTTAATCGATTCAGATAAGGCCCAAGACTTGCAAAGAAGGTTCCAGAACATTATAGGAGGGTCACGAGAGGATTGCGGAACATCAACAATAATCATGAATTCGCTTTTGGTAATGAACTGTTTGTTTTAATAACTGGGACTTGTTCACATATTTTCTTGTTTAAGTGTCATTAAATGTATTTACTAACAAATATTTAATACTTAGAATAGTCTAAATTATAATAAAAGCAAGAAACAAGTAAAATAAAAAATATTGGCTGCCCCATGTTTCGAACCCGGGACCTTTAGAAGCGAAAGCAAATGCGCTATACCTAGGGCAGGCTTTTGATATGAGACGCGTATCAAACGCACATATGTAAGTAATACACGTATTTCCCAAACCAAATCGATTTATAACGTTACAAACACCTAATTATTATGCCGAGTTTGACTGATGATTATTCACAAACGAACCCATATTTGTTATATGTGTCTTAGTCATGAGTGCTATTATTTTTTCAATATAATGCATGCATTCTGGGAAACTGTGAACAAGTCGATTTAGTACGGAAAAGAACCGAATGGAAATTATTCTAATCTTCTGCAGAGATTAAACTTTAAACGATTATAATTATTGATCATTTCGAATATATTTTCATAACCAAATATGTGTTTTACCTGATTGACCTTACATAGCATATCTACATGGCGATATACATTCCTTTCATAATGAAAAAATACAAGAGCCTCTATTCGGTACACACTACACTGCCTACGATGTTTGGTCTTGAAACTTTGATCAGTTTAAGAAAAATAATTTCGACGACATTTGTAGGCAATGTGAACCGTACTTAAACATTATTCTAGGCGTTCAATATAAAATATATGTTATAATTAAGTGTTGAATTGTTAAAATGTTTTAACACATCAAACGTCTAACGAGTCAGCAATGGAAAGATCACAAGTGAACGACTTGTTTGATAATAAAAAATAAACACATTTTTCTTTCAGTGCTCGTTTAAAAATAAACTGAATTATTTGCAACCGTTGCAATTGTTCGTATTCTATCATGGCATGGAAAACAACCCCTGATGTTATTATTTGACCGTTTAAACTACTACTTGTAACCGTTCTCTCCCTTACACCTCTAAAAGTGCACGTAACCACATTTGTCTCATCTGCTTCCTTAAACATATAAGGTACGTGGTTAAGTCGGTATAAAGGTCAGACATAAAATACCACGTAAACGAATTCATAAAACGCAGCATTAAAATGTCCATAATGCATTTCATATGCAAATTAGTGCTCGTGTTTGTTTAATGGAGGTGAATGCAAAGTAGGGGAAGTTGCGTTCGTTCATAAATGTAATTAAGTCTCATCGCTTCATTGTACGGGATGAAAACCAATGAATACCGAGTGCACAGACGTCGGTTCCAATGAATACCCATTTGTTTGACGTGGGGATGAAACAATGAATACCGAGAGCACAGACGTCGGTTCCAATGAATACCCATCTGTTTGACGCGGGGATCAAACAATGGAATTGTGTGGTGGTGGTTAAGAACGAAGCGCCTGAAAAATTCCGTTTTAAAGCAAACGGAAGTTTTTAATATTAATAAATTATACTTGGTTCGCCATAAATTTCTACTAGATTATATAACAGGATGAATATTTATTAATTGTGCTCATAAAACTGTTTACATCATACCGTTTAAGTTAAATGGAATGTATTTGATAAGAAGTCAGTATTTACTGCAGGGAGTGTGTGATAATTGCGTCAACGTGTTACGTTGTTCAGTGCATTGAAATAAAAAGGACATTGGGTTTGAACATCGAACTATCGAATACTTAATAAATGCGTATTTAATATAATAAAAGAAAACGCTTGTAAACAACACAATGTATGAAATCATTTTCAAGAAAATATGCCCAGGTAAAAAGTTTTGTTTTCACCATTTGTGAATAGAACTGACACTATCAAATAGCCTCTTCTGTCGGTGATAATTGCTACTGAATGTAAACATCTATTTCAAAAGTTCACGCGAACTGTTCACATGTTTTCTCGTGAATGGCGAATTTCCTACCAGTGAATGAATCAAGATATGCTTCCCGCGTACATTGCACCCTTATATCCCCCAGCAGAACCTCTCCCATGGCCGGGTCGTGTTATTCTCACCTGGAATATAATAATATCCGGGCAATCGAGGTAATTATACTCGGAACACCTCACCTGCCACCGGAAATAGTGATACCCAATCGTCCTGATGATCTGCAGACGAAAGGAACATATGTCGGCGAGTCTGCATCCCGTGGAAGCTTGTTTATTCACGTTTATGTTGAAAAAACGCATCCAAAATGCAGAATCAATTACGAAATTGTTCTATGTTAGCTTTGAAAGATTGCGATCCGGTCTTACCATCGAATAATTACTTTGAAGTTTGCATATAGATAACCGACCGACAGATCTAAGGCAAAACAAAAATCGAAATGTAAATTTCCCAATCATTAATTCATGTGCTGCGAAATGCCTAGAATGTCGTTGTTGTATTTTAAAGGTTTACAATCACACCGTTTTCCATCGCAAGCAAAACACACTTAAAAGCGAATCCTAAAAAACGTAATGACATAAATAACCATTGACCTAGAAAGGCATTGTGCTAATGGATTTATAATGTAACCTATATTTCATCATTGACCTCACAGTCGCACCCACTGTACATCTTTCAACGCCGCTGGTCCGCGAGTTCGATCACTTCCCATCTCCCGCTCCATCACTGACACCGAACTCAAGTGCATCCACTTCCGGTAATGAGGCCACACATACGCGAGTTGAGTCCCAGCCAAATGGCGGTTTTGTGAATCGCTTCTGAATTTCATTCTTGCTCGCTACCTGTGTGTTCTACCGGAAAAATTACAACAAAAACAACAAATGAATGTTTTGGTTATGTTAGTGATAATTAGGAAATCAAATGTAGCGCGAATAGGAAGTGTTAATCGCGCGATTAGACAAGATAGAAAACCTGCTGTGGGTGCGCCGTTTCCTGGGCATGGCAATGGAATGCTTATCGCGCAATTTTTTGTTTAATCACGTTTATCTGTGTATCACATATATGCAATTATATAGATAAGCATGATTCTGTTAATGTATTAGAGACGAATTAATATTATTACCGCCGGTATATATGCACCTAATGATGTACCTTAATTAATATAGCGTTTAAAAAACTAATTTAATGCGCCTCGCTCTCTTAGCCTGTGCGGTCTGCACCGGCTTGTCTGGGACGATAATTAACGCACATGCATTAAACCCCGTTCTCAGTGAACTATATAACTTACAGACCTATATAACTTACAGAACTATATAACTAACGAGCTATTTGCTGAAACGGTTTCGCAATTCGCACATGTTTTGATAGCTATAATGAAATACAAAAGTGCAAACATAAAAAACATACAAGTATTTTGTATTTGGATTTATCATCAAGTTATTACTTTACCATCTGGTATTGTATTTTCTTCTACACAATAATGTTTCCATTGGCTATGGTAACGTTATAAATATGAAACCGATATCTGTTCAAGTTAATAACAATGAGTTGCGCTGTGGGAAAATGGGGCTTAATGCGTCTGCGTAAAGTGTCGTCACAGATGAACTTGTGCAGGCTAATCAGGAACTTTACACTTAGACTGGATTTTCGTTTAGCAGATACCCTCCTACAACGAAACAATTCATAAAAGTGTTGTTCCTGATTAGCCTATGCAAACAACACAGGCTAAACTGGAACGACATTTTACGCACATGCATTAAGCCCCGTTTTCCCAGAGCGCGTCTCATAAGTGTTAACGATGCGTTTCCTCAATGAAATACTTGACGCTGAAGTGTTCAGTGGAAGGAATGCAGGCGGTGAAGTCATGACGAAGGCAGACAAGACAAATTAGTTTTGACAATTTCGCTACTTAACCCTAAAACTTTGCATATTTAACCGTAATTGATTTGACAGAAAGTAGTTCGCTGGAATTCCCGGGCGTTTCATGATTGATTTATTTTGGCATACGTGTTACGTCACTTAGGAATTTGCCAATCAGAACAATAGGAATATGTAGCGCGTTTCTTCAACTCTTTTCCAGGAAAAAAATGGCGGTTGTTACTTTCCCATAGTATTTACAAATGTACCACTGCCAAATTAATGTTGTATGTTTGAAAAGCGAAAAATGTCTTACAGATGAATGTAGAAGTACGATTAAAACAAATAGTTCATTTAAAGTGACAGGAAATTGTCAAAAATGTAAATTTCTTAAATAAGTGAGCAATTTCCTCCAAACATCCGGTCTATCTGCCATCTTGTCCTATCAAAGGTTAAATCCATAAAAACAATCATTACGTCTTATTTACTTTATATTACTACGGAAATCTGATAAATGTACTAACCATCAAGGCCATTAGCCGGCAGTTTGATCCCGGTGACCTCAGATCCTATCTTGGCGGCCCCGGGGAACCAGTGCGGTGCGAACGTGTGTGTATTTAAGAGTTTAGTTACAGGTCGTTTCCGCCTCTTCAGGAGTTCAATGGTATCGACCTGCTCCTGTGACCTTTCAGGAGGAAATATTTAATGTTGAGCCAAATTAGGTCAAATTTACTCCGGCTGCCCGGGTATTCGCCAAAGAGATAATTTAGATCCAAATAGACCAGCGCACGATGGCCGATGAGACCTTAATGTGCGCTGGTAGACAATTAGAAGACAATTCATGCCTGGTTGTCCTTAAAAGGACATAAGCTGGATTAGCAGAGCCGCCCGCAGAAGTTCCTCTATCCGACAAGTCTTCAAGAAAATGTTCTGCGGGTGACTCTCGCCTCGGTCGCGACGCGCACGCTCCAGCAGCTGACCGAGCCAGTTCGGTTCGAACGTTTGCGGTAGGCTTTAAATATGAGTGGCGCTCAGGGAAAAGCAGGCCCGATACATGTGCGTACAGTGTCATCACGGATTAGCTTGTGCTGAACCGATGGACGGCTCGGTGGCGAAGTAAATGGATGTTGTGTATGTGTGATTTTTACACCTACAGAAAACATGTTTTATTATTTTATTAGATCTTTCTGTGATTAGAAATGACATTTTACAAATAGTATCATAGCTAGGCACAATTTCTTTGTGTTGGCAACCATATATACTATAAGTATTTATGCTGTATTTCGTTTACACCATAGCTGTGGCAGATACATTTATTCCTGATTATCGTATGCTGGGCGAACATGCGTTTTGCGTCATTATCGTGGTAACGGTATCGTTACATTATTATTCCATTATTCCATTACCGATTTTTTTTTTGATTTTTTTTTACAATAATTTGTTAGGATGCTTTACTTTACTGTAATCTGAACTCCGTTTTAGTGTGTAGGGTTTTGCTTTTTGTGTTTTTTGGTTGCACTTCCATATGCACTTCCAAAGGTGTGTTTATACACATTTCGGTCAAAATTTGCATACTAAAACATGTCATTCTCTTACATATAAGGGTTGGTTGTAGCCTTTCCGAAGACTCCGTTTGTGGTAAAAATTACGCCCTATGACGTTAACCGCTTATGAAGCAGGAAACAATCCAAAGTCGGGCCCGACTGAGCGAACAAGCCTACTTTTGAAGTTCATCCGCCTACACTACCGGCAATTGATAAAAAAAAAAAAATATATACGTATGCAGGTATCGATAACATACAATAAATCTATAAAGGAGATCGAAAAAGTGAAATGTCACTTCCGCGGAAATATATATCGATCATTATACTATCGCCCGAAACTGCAGCATTAATCATTCAGGAATAAGTAGTTGTCTGTTTAGGTAACTTCAAATACCCCAGCTTAACATATTGAATCGCTATCAAAGAGCGAATCAAAGTGTCACAATTAATCTCCATTTAAAATACGAACAGTGACAGATGTGTGACTGAAAACAGCAGAATAAATGTATCAGTAACGAGTAACACCGAATGATAAGAGCACTCGGCGTACTTCGGACATGTTGGTAGGCTATCATAAGTCCGAGATTAGTGGATGTCCGAATATGTGGTCAATTCGCATACCGGTTACTTGACAACGAATCTTCGTACTCGAAGATAACGGTGGATGTCGACTGTCGAATTAAAACAGTTCCCTATTAAGCGACATTAAAAAAGATTCGCGTGTATCTGGGAGCGGTTAGGTATTGAACGGTATTGCAGGAACCGCGCAACGCAGATAGACGAACAATACTTAAACAATCGAATTTATAATGCATGTAATTTTATTAAATAGTATTGTAAATTGTAATCCAAAAGCATTATGACACACCTATCAAAATGAAATTCAGTGGGAGTGGTGTATTCTTGAAACAAAACTGAAAAATGATTTGATTTCTTTAATCAGAATCTTGTTTTGTTCTCATGTATGCGCGTTTGTACCGTTGTATGGTACCATTAGGAATTATTCAACCATTTATTTCACATTATTTAATCAAGTTTCAATACACGTGTAATAATGCCTTAAGTTACTTAATATGGTTTACTGAAGTTCATGTTCAGTTGCGGTTGTAAAACAAGCGTGTACATGTCTGCACACTTTGGATCCGGATCTAATCTCTCAGACGCTCGATTGTCGCACTAGAGTGACGTGGTAACACATGCAGCAGTCTGCGTGTCGGCAACAATGGCCGCTGCGGTCGCCTTCAACAGACGCGTGATGAGTCTGAAGTGGATCCACCAAGTTGGCGCGCAAACAACAAAGGCACCAGCGCCGTGTAGTCTCGTGGAAAAGTACAAAAATGTTGTTCCTACGCCTAATGAGGCGGAAGTGACCGAACATCAAAGATCTTTCGGACGCAAGTTTTGTCAAGGTTTATACTATCATAGCCAGGCTGGTTCCAGTAAGAAAATGGGCTAGGTACATGTACAACAGTGGATACATGGTTGGGGCGCAACCGGCGACCCCATTCCCTCAAATGTCCGTGCAATACATTTATTGGTATATGCAAAACAACAAATGGATAAATACGTAGATTTTTTGAGTTCGCTTTGATACCGAAACCTAACTAAACATGATACTCTATCCACAAGACTCATGATATATGTTATTCGTAATCGTACAGCAATTATAAGTACAAGTGCTATCACTAATCTGTTCGTGTCCCTTACTGGCCTCTATGAATTGGCCAACATTCCTGCTATACTCTTGGGGATGGAGTACATTGACTTGGTTCTGTTCTGATGCGCTGCCTCTTCCTGTTTCCAGCGTCTCTAGGTAGTTTCGCTTGCCTGCTATAATACTTCTCTTGACGTTCCTATTTGCTTACGTGAACAATTGTTTTACATTTGCTTTTGCTGCTCTTGTTCCAATGGTGTTGATACTTGCTTTCGTTTCTCTTATTTGTTTAACTTTCTGAAGCATCACTGTTGGTATCCGCCGCTTTTGGGTGTACGAATTGTCGCCCAGTACTTCTTGGCATGTTGAGGTCACTGCTTCTTTCACTTGTGGCCACTTCTGCTCCATCGTCTCTTCTTCAGGCAGCTCCTCTAGGATCTGCAATTTGTTGGAGAGAGTGAACTTGAACACTTCTTGCTTCGAGGTATATTGCGTTGTTGTAACGTTGGCATAGGCTGAACCCCCTGTCCAAATCTTCTTCAGGTTCTGTTTTAATCGGGCGACAAGGAGGTGATGGTCCGAAGCAACGTCTACTCCTCGCTTGACGCGTACAGACTAAAGATTGCGACGAAACTACTTCACAATGAAAGAGCGACTAAACTACCTCACAATGAAAGAGCAACTTAACTACCTCACAATGCACTGTTGATCGATCTGGTTCACCGTTGACAGGTCGGGTGACACTCAGGTTGTCTTGTGTATCCTTCTGAAAACACTTCCTCCAGTGACCAGGTTACTTGAAGCGCACAGGTTAGCGAATCTCTCACCGTTGTCGTTCATCTCGCCCAGCCGTTGCTTTCCCCTGATTTCCTCATATCCTAGGTTTTCACTACCGATCTTGGCATTTATGACACCCTTTAGAAGGATGTTGTTTGTTTTTCTTTGGTCTGTCATGTATGGTGGTTGATGTTCTGGTGTAAAAGTTGTCATTTCAACCTCTTCACTGTCGTTCGTTGGGGCATAGCGTTAGATCATGTCCACATTGATCATCTTTTTTGTACGGAAAGAGACGGTCATGATTCGTGCCTTCCACCCGTGTGCCTCTCTGTGCCGACTTGGAAAGCATTAGGGCGACTCCGTTGGTATGTGCGGCATCCTCCTGCTCATGCCCCGAGAACAGCAGTAACTCACCGGAAGTCAGTCGCTTCTGCCCAGTCCATTTTATTAATTGATTCCTAGGATGGTGGTGTTAAACTATCTCATCTCTGCGGCCACTTTTACTGTCTTTCGGGTTTCGTACATGGTTGGGACATTACCTGTACCGATGGTGGTAGTGGTCCTTGTGGAGGCGATGGTCTTCGGTCTGATGGCTTTCAACGCCCGGCGCCATACGCCCTCTATCTGGATGTCCATCGTCTCCCTGGTCCGCGATGTCTGCTAATGTCTTTTGTTTGGCGTTTTTATATCAATCACTTGTTCACATGGTAGGGTAGCTAACCGTACGCCCAACCCACCTCCTGTTTCAGTCGGGCTTGGGAACGTTCTTATCGGAAACGTGCACAAGTATTGTCAAATAACGGCAAACTGACGTATCATGTTTGTTGTCATCGAACTCGTCCATATATCATCATAAGGCGTCCAAAATTGTAATGAAACTTTAATAAATATAATTTAAGAATAGGAAAATTAATCGATTCAGATAAGGCCTTGACTCGCCAAGAAGCTTCAAGAAAATTTAAGGAGTGTCATTATTAAAAGGGTTCAAGAACATCATCAGGAATCATGGAGTCGCTTTAGGTAGTGTTTGTTTTTAATGACATGCAGTGTAAGGGACATGTGACGTAATTAATAATATTGTTCGTTGGGAACGCACAGAAACAAACACCAGATCATAACAGTTTCCATCTCGATTTATTTCTGTTTAATATTTCCTAATACAACGCTTGCTAATGTTCGTGAAATACAATCTAACAGCGTGGCGGGCCAACGTGGCCGCCACGACACGAAAGCGTGACCGCTATTACTGATTGTCAAATCTAACCGCCGAGTCTTGCACTACTAACTAAAAACCTGTATTTTATCCCCAGGTTAATATACATGAAATCTATTCGTAATATCAATTGGTCACCAAGGTCTGGGCTTATTACGGATTGGTTGACTAATTAGAATGTTCTGGAAGGAAAATCTGTTCATGTTTTTACTTGCTTGGCAAATGTACTAAAATCTAATCGATTTATATTGGTATGGAGTAATCCCGTTATATTTGCCAGTACCGTAACTTGTGTATCCTATGCAAATAGGTGACCCTCTCATCTGTGCTGTTTGTTGACCCAGTGTGGTTACTATTAATCTCGTGTCTATATGCTGACCCTGACTTCATTGATAAGTATATGGTCCTTCGATTCTTTTATCTAAATGACTTTTCATTTTATTGATCCCCAATTATACCCCAACATGGGTCTAAACGTATTCGTGTTCTTACTTGAAATAAATCTTAAATCAGGGCTTGGTTTATGTGTACTCTTAAATTATTTGTAAATGACAAATATCTCCCAAAAATGTATTATTAAATTCTCAAACTTCATCCTAACATTGTATATANCTTGAATAGTTGAGAGCGCTGTCATCTGACAGCTCTTGTTGAAGAAGTTGCGGGCCTTCAAACGGGCCTTGGACTTGGCAATTTTCTGTAAAATAATGCATTTCTAGAAAAAAAATCCAAAACGCTTTCAGAAACTGGCTATTTAATTGTTTTGGTGTGTCAGTCTACCAGTAACCTATATGAATTTCAGATCAAGTTTGAGTTTTGTTCCGCCATTGATTTTTGACAAAGTTACACTTTCAGAATTCTTTGCGAAACACTTTCAGATATTTACCTAACTTTGGTGTGTGAGTCTACATGCATGACATTCAGATCAAGGTTTTTTTTTTTAACGTATGTGGAGTTTTGAGATGAAAGGGGGGCATCTGTGCCCTATGGACACATATCTTGTTACAATTACTTATTAATTTACTTTACAGAAGTGACTGTCAAGCTTAAGAACTAGGTCAAAGGTCAATGTCATATTCAAGGTCAAATATAATAATTAACTTAATTAAATCATCAATTTTTAATAGCATAACTTTTTCTGCCATGAATTGATGGTGCAAACCGTGTAATGGCATGTCACACACGAAAGCCAAATCTCAATATCCAGAGTCACATTTGAAGAACAAAGGTCAACAGATTGTCCAGTGCCAACAATTTGTGGGTGTCCAACATGGATGTTCAAAAAATGTGGCAAGCATATGATACAGGGGTTTACTTAATTGCTAGGTAACAATTATGGGAGGCAAGTGATCTTTCAAAGCAGCTCAATTATTGTGGCGACATTTTATGGCATTAAATTTTCTTTTTTGCAATTTGAATCTCCTATGACTCAAAGGGTTAGAGTTAGTATTAATGTTCATTAGTAATTATTATGTTTACTAATTTAACTTCATTTAGTTGTGTTGTTTGTATCTTAGATGCCAATCAAACTGTTAAGCTGTATTCCAACATTGCAGACATTATGAAAGAATCCTAATTTGTGACGTGTTCTGAGAAAACTGGGCATAATGCTTGTGCGTAAATTGTCATCCCAGATTAGCCTGTGCAGTCTGCACAGGCTAATCCGGGACGACAATTTCCGCTTTTATGGATTTTTTCGTTTAAATTATGTCTCTTCTTAGCAAAAATCCAGTTTATGCGCAAAGTGTCGTCCCTGATTAGCCTGTGCGGACTGCACAGGTTAATCTGGGACAACACTTGATGCACATGCATTTTGTCCAGTTTTCTCAGAACACGACACATTTCAGAAGGCAAATAAATTACACTTACCGGTACCCATAAAATAAAGAATCACACATGCAAACAGTCCATCACACATACAAACAGTCCATCACACATACAAACAGTCCATCACACATACAAACAGTCCATCACACATACAAACAGTCCATCCCTCATAAAAACATAACTGTAAGGAGAATAAACAGGTCATTCTAGCAACTGTCAATTGTATAATGCTACATATAAAAGAAACAAACATGTTTAAAAAAGTAAGAAAGAATATGCAGATCATTTGAAGCTAAGATATTTTATAACAACAGCAGTTCTATGAAGTTTTTATGCCCCCTTCTTCAAAGCAGAAGGGGTATATTGTTTTTGGCCTGTCTGTCTGTCATTTTATGTGTGTGTCTGTCACAAAACATTAACCATGCTCATAACTTTTTGCAATATTTAACATAGCGACTTGATATTTGGCATTCATGTGTATCTCATGGAGCGGCACATTTTGAGTGGTGAAACATCAAGGTCATCCTAAATTCCTTCAAGGTCAAAGGTCAAATATGTGGGTCAAAATCGCTCAAAAGGGGGCAACATTTTTCACTGCCGGCAAGTGAAAATGTTAAAACTCACTTACCCTTTTGACAGGTGGAAGTCAAATCCTTATGTAAACCCCTGATGATAGTTTGACTGAGTATCCTTTAAAGGTCGCTGTGGCATAGCGGATATGGTGTCAGCCTATCAGGAGGTAACGGGTTTGATCCACACCTTGGGAGTGTTCTTTCGATGTTCCCCAAAGACACCAAGTACTGGTTCTAGTTCCATGAAAAAAACTCGAGAGCGTTTCAAATAAGCCTTAGGCTTTCGATGCAATCAAGCTAAAATAAATAGGTTTAAATATCCCTGTTTTCTAATATTTTCAAATAACTTGGCAGAAGTTTCAAGCATACTGACATGCAGTGACACACACAAGAACGAAGGTCATTAGTCAAAGATAAAGGTCAAAGTTAAAATTACAGAAATCCATTCAGTCTGTCCAATGTTTACATGAAAAAAAAACAATATTGACAGGCTTTTGGTTGTGACAATTGCATGTTACCGGTAGTTTATCATGAACAACTTCAATAACCGTACATATTATTTTGTGTTTTATTGTTTTTGTTTACAGGATATCAAATTTGCACTCTTCAGAAATGTTCTTATCAATGGACAAAATATTCCTGCCGAAGAAACAGATCTTGACACCACAACAGGTTAGGATACGTACATTATATGTTTATTAGTAATTATTACTAATACATTTTGTGTGCATGAAATTGAACAGTGTTCTAATTACAGTGCCTGCCCTGAAAACAAACTGAATTGACTGTAAGAAATTTAAAGGTAGACAAGTCTGGTTTACTTGGTTCTTTTTATCAAGTTATATTTCCTTGGCAAAGTTTTGAGAAATATCAAAATGACAAGCACTAGGAGTAAAGTGATTGTAGGACAAACGGTACCCAGACAATCGACACCCTGCGTTTTTTTGCAATCCAGGACAAGCGATACCCGGTAAATTTGTCGACCTGGACAATTGGCACCCGATTTAATTGTAAATCCGGACAATCAGCATCCGATTAAAGGTGATTGATTAAACCCGTCAGCACCTTGTTGGACTAATTTTTCTAATCCGCTAATTGGTTTGTTAAAAGAGATGATTAACAAGACTATTGCCAAGCAATGATGTCCCCTACCGGCTCCACCATTGTCAGATTTTTTATATATTTGTTGCCATAGCAACCAAATTTTTTGACATAGGAACAAAATGAAATGACGTGCATAATGTCCATATTGCCATCCATCCATGTTTCAAGTTTCATGAAAAAATATGAAGAACTTTTAACGTTATCGCAGGATCCAGAAAAGTGTGACGGACTGACTGACTGACTGACACACACACAGAGCGCAAACCATAAGTCCCTTCCGGTCAAACCGGTAGGGGACAATAAATCTGTCAACAATTGTTGGGGTGCCGTTTGTCTGGATACCGAGTAAAGTATGAGCAAAGCTACTCTTTCAGATGTAGCGAAAAACCCTCACAATTTACAGGCCAGACTGTCAAACAAGGAAATATTTACAGGCCAGTTGAACATTTTATCGGATCCAAGTATGAATGCTATACATATTATTGTGTTCCACTGAACAAGGGGAAAATAATACTGTTTATGCATCACTGTGCAATCCACTTGACTCCTCTGCATACCATGTAGATTACGAGGCCTTTGATAAGGACAAGGAGTCGTACATACAGAAGGAGCTGCTGGTGCGATGGAACGACAGCCTTGCGAAGACCATGATTCTGAGGAAGGCCACCCCTGCACAGTTGCGATCCAGGTTAAAGAAAATCATACGGCACGAGCTCAAATACTTGGTAAGAAGGTTGCACATAAGCCAGTTTAGGTTGTTGTGCTTTTGATGTTCCTGGTAGGGTGGCATATACTAAGCAGTTGAACTATCCGTCAGTCTGTCTGTCAGTCTGTGCGTCCGTCCGAAAACTTTAACATTGGCCATAACTTTTGCAATATTGAAGATAGCAACTTGATATTTGGCATGCATGTGTATTTTATGGAGCTGCACATGGAATAAGCCCGTTTTCCCAGAGTGCGGCTCATTTTATCTTCCAGGCCACATGCAATGTGGAGACGTTGAATAAAGACCAGTGTGTGAAGTGTGAGGACTCCAAAGTGTCCCAGGGGGAGGTCGATCAACTGCTGGGGGACACATCTTCTAAATGGCAGTCACTTCAACAGGTAGTCTGTCGAGTGGCTTTATCACTTTGTCATTCTATAATTTACTTGATGATACAGGAACACTTGTTTACCCTGATGACACAGTGGGATTAGCAAAATGCTTGTGTTATTTAAGTTTTATGTTATAAATACAACTAATAATTCAGGTGTTTATGTTTGGAAGTCAGAAATATACATATAAATGTTTAATTGTCTGTTAAACTTATTGTAGGTCAATAGCATGGTTTCTTTCAATGTTTTTTTATAGATATAATAAATTAATGAATATTATTAATTAAAGTTTACTTTATGAAAAATATATTATAAATATAATAAATATACATGTATACATCTCAATTTATTCTCAATTTTAAAGTATTTGTTAGCATCAAACAAAAACCAATTTAAGAATTTTTTACAAAACGACACGTTTTTTGTCCAATACTAATGGCCCTGTCCTGTTCTCAAAATTGAGAAAAAATACACTTCAAAGGGAAGTACTTGATTACCCACAATTAATAAGTACTAACCATCAGTTATTTTAAACCTAGAGAACTCATACGTTAATATTGACCTTTATACAGTTCTTGTCTTTCTTGTTCTGAAATGCAGCATTACAGCTTTATTTTCAGGACATGGATCGCCTGAGTGAGAAAGCCAAGGAGCTTCTGTACAGCGTTCAGGTGTCAAACAGATCACATCCGACACTTGACATCTTGTATGACACTCCTCCAACCTCCCCCATGCAAACAGACTCTGACCAATTACCGTCAGCAGTGAGGACTATAGACATTCCACTGAAACTACTCACTTAATGTCTTGTGCTCTTTACAGGGCACTGTGCTTTATTCTTGTATGTTTTTAACCAGATGTTCGACCCTGATGAATATCCTGATTAAAAGCTGGCGACTGCCTTAACCAGGTGGTTTGAGGTCATTAAATTATGTTGGAATTGACCAGTCTTGATGAAACTCGCATATTGCAATCTGGCATGGAGATATAGCTTGGGATTGTATTTGGGTACAGTCGGGTCAAGGTAGCTGTTACTATAGATCGAAAAATGTTGAGATCAATAACGTTGTGATTAGGTTATTAGCTCGGCTGTTTTCTGAGAAAACCCAAGGTATTGCCATAGCCAGCTCGCCGTCCCAAAACCTTAACATTGGCCATAACTTTTGCAATATTGAAGATAGCAACTTGATATTTGGCATGCATGTGTATCTCAAGGAGCTGCACATTTTGAGTGGTGAAAGGTCAAGGTCATCCTTCAAGGTCAAAGGTCATTTTCAAAACTGCGGCTGCAGCCGAGCGTTGGCATCCGCTCTGCGGTGCTCTTGTTTTAATACAGACATGGCTTGAGATTTAAGAATTATTTACATTAAAATGTTGGTTAAGTATATAAATAAGTAAAATGTGGAATCCTGGTTTCATGGCGTTGCTATCTGTTTTGTTGTTATGCTATTTATGAGTGTGTATTAGTGTAATTATTTTGCGGAAAGGGAGGCTATTGTTTACACACAAAAATGCATGTTTTCTCCATTATTTGGAAACCCATAACTAATATGAATTTCAGTGTACCATATTTCACTATAATGACACAAATATGATGTACAAATATGATGTTAATAATTGTATTACGCATGAATATAAATATTGTTTGATGAATTTCCATAAACCCTTGTTGGAAACTATGGAAAGTGTGAGTAACATGTATATTATTAAAGATAGACTCGTGGCATTGTGTCCGCTGTTTATACCCCTTTGAATCTGGAATTAAGTATACAAATCATGAATTTGGAAAATATCTTGATTTGTTTCACACTTAAAATTGTTTTAAACTTGATTATGTGGAAAGCAAGTGTCCTGTCCTGAATTATTTCCTGAATAACTTCCTATATAGTTATCAATGTCTTTTCCATGTCAGTTGTGTGAAGGGATTTTAATTAAGTTGCTTTATTGTATTTTTAAAGGCAAACTTTTAGGTTGATTGTTATTGTTGAATTATTAATTTTATAAAGATGGTCCAATGCAGTGTATTTTTAGCTCACCTGAGCACAACGTGCTCATGGTGAGCTATTGTGATCGCCTTTTGTCCGTGGTCCGTCATGCGGCGTCAACATTTACCTTGTTAACACCATAGAGGTCACATTTATTGTCCAATCTTCATGAAACTTGGTCAGAACATGTGTCCCAATAATATCTTGGACGAGTTCGAAAATGGTTCTGGTTGGTTGAAAAACATGGCTGCCAGGGGGCGTGGCAGTTTTCCTTATATGGCTATAGTAGTANTAACTTCCATATGCATGTCCCTGCATAATTATGCCCCCTCCCCCATTCCCCCGTTGATTTTAAGGTAAAAAGGTCAAAGGAAAAGTTCACAGGAGAGTGTAGTGTGAATTTATATACTAAGTACCGTAGTCAGTTTGAGTACAGGTACTGTTAATACTCGTGATAACAATCCCTTAATCAGACTTTAGTTATAAAACTATCACTAGTGTGCACTTTGCCCTTATTATAACAATGTTTTACAAACATCACTTGTAATATTCTGTGTGTGTAACATGCGCCTATCATTGTAATGTGTAATACACAGAAAAGGGATTCTGTTGTCTAGTACCCATTAAGGTCATTTGGATGGATTGTCTTCTAACGTTTGTTTGTTGTACTGAATACTGGCACCCAGCTGAGCCTGTGAAAGAGTATTATTCTGATCTGGTTTTGGGACGAAAACGCAAATCTGATGTGTACTTGCTCGGAGATGTCTGAAAGAGTTTACAGCGTCATTCAAACACAAGAGATTTCATTACAAAACTTCTTTGCTTAAACAAAATGATTTATGTTTCCAAAAGTGCAAAACATCAAACTACTAGCAATATTAACTTTTTATGTTCCCAAGTCTATACTGGGGGACATATTGTTTTTGCCCTGTCTGTTGGTTTGCACAAACTTTAACATTTTGCAATAACTTTTGCAATATTGAAGACTGCAACTTGATATTTGGCGTGCATGTGTATCTCACGGAGCTGCACATTTTGAGTGGTGAAAGGTCAAGGTCATCCTTCAAAGTCAAAGGTAAAAAAAATCAAAGCGGCGAAGTAGGGGGCATTGTGTTTCGGACTAACACATCTCTTGTTCTTGTCTTAATCTAATTTGTGTTAGGCAAAAAAAGTTCTTTGTTTCCGATTACATCTCATAAAAAATATATTGTAAAAACTTTCATTGTTCATTAACATTTTAACAATGCACAAGATATTTTGAAATTTTATAATGTTGCCAAATGACAAACCTTCTCCAAGTCGTGTTTTAACATATACGTCTTTATGTGTAAAAGTTAATTTTTCGAATAAGATCTTATACTAAACCCGGTTAAAAAAATATAGCATATTTTTTTAAAGAAAATCGGCGTATACGACGATTTTGAAATGAAAGATTGATACTTTACATCTCGAAATAACTAAATTAAAATCAAAGGATTAATTGGTATTGTTTTTTATTTCGTTTTATTCTATTATCCACCGCATGTTGTTATGTAGTGTACGGGTATTGCGTATTTATGAATAATACAAAAAAATAATGTTTATAGATCAATACTTAGTTATAAGATCTCACATTTCCAATGCACTGTTGTTTGTGCTGGTATTTGCACAATATATATTCTCTCTATGGCCGTTCCCCCGCTACCTCCGTTTCAAGTACGGCAGGTGCAAATTTACCATCATTAGTGTGTCCGCTCAATGCTGGTTAGCCAGGACAAAAATGGGTGGTAAAGTAATGAAAATGGCGAAAACATCAACTTAACAAACAAAGAAACATGAAACACGTGATATCTATTCATAACAAACAAGTACATGTTTATTCAAACTGTGAAATTTTGAACGTAGATACTAGATATCAAAAATACTACTACATGGCATTTTATTCACGATTGAAATGTATGGTATGTAAGAAATTAATTAACAAGCAGCCTGGTCGAGAGTTCCTTTTACCGCACATGCGATGGATGGCGTAAATTCGAAATGTTACTTAAATAAAATGTATTGACAGATCTTCTTGACAACAAAAAATTCGTGGTATTCAAACAATAACACTTAACAAAAGTAAGCATTTTCACGAGGGAATGCATTAAATGTCGTGTGTGAGCTTTGAAGTCCAAAAATACCGCAAACGCTAACAGTTGGTCGCCGACGTTGTTGGTTTCCGGTGCTCTAATAGATACTTCCGACGCTCCCCGTGATTTGCATAGGGAACTCGAAGCAAACGAGAGTGTTGCTGTCCTGATCCAATAACTCCCACTTGACGACCACTTTGATCTGGAAATATTCATGCCTGTATGAAAAACGAGCTTCGTAGAATAGTTTTATTTAGCGACTTGTAAACGAACATTAATAATGCGCACAATATTAACGCAGTAATCATGATCAGCATTTTGAGACTGTTACCAGGATGGCTCTGCCGTAGCACGAGACGGCACTTTTCTGGTAGTTGGTTTATTTTTTATAGTAAAATATTAAATCATTGACAAATGTACTCCTAAACTGTAGGGCCACTACATGTAACTGCATATCGTAGCGTTTTAAAGGGACTTGTAAAAAGAGTTTCGGATCTGTGAAAAATGTCATTGAATGTATCCACTAAAATAATCAAATGTTTTGCATAGTTAATTATAATAGCAAATAAAAAAATAAAAATAAAAATTGCCACTTCTCCTGGGTTCGAACCCTGGACCTTTGGACTTTAATATATAAGTAGAAATGGCGCGTCAGATGCCGACGCGTATCCCCACGCCGCACGTATTGGCATAAGAGAAGTTCAGTATCAATTAGAAGTGAATCGGTGTAGAAATGAAGAAGTTATAGTAAAAGGCAATTTTTGGTGGGTTTTTCCTATGTGGGCGGGGCCCTGGGGTGGGTAATGAGGACATGGATGGTCGAGAAAGACCGTGTTGTAAAAGGAGATGTTCAGTTTCAATTTGAAGTAAATCGGTGTAGAAATGAAGAAGTTAATGTAAAATAACCTAAAAAAAATGAGTGAAAATCTCTGACCCGGCCCCACCCCAACCCCCGTAACTTTTGACCCAGGGGTCAGATCAAAATTCCAAATAGTGCACGGTCGCACATATGCTCATAGCTACCATGTGTGTACGTCTCAGGGTTCTAGTGCTAAAAGTTTAGGAGGAGATAGTGACTAGGACGGACGGACAGACGGCGGAGATAACCATAATATCCAAAAAGCGTGGGGATAATTACTCTTCCACTCCTGACCATTCATGATGTCGAATTGAACAACGATTCTAAGCGCTATGTTAGTTATTCACACGCTTTATTTCATTTTTACAGTTTTTGGTTTATGATAATCATCATCACGATTTTGCTTGTTTGAAAAATTTGTATAAATCACGGCCGGTAATCACGGGCGCCACCTCTTTTTTGCGATGTATTAATAAATGAGCCAATGCTACTTCCGAGGTGGCGCCAAGGACCGGATGTTTTGAATTTTCACGGATAATTCTTAACGGTGAGTAGGTTTTATTAGTTTTTTCAACATATTTCGCATTAGTTGAAAAATCGGGCAAAGTAGTGCGATTCAGCGAAGATTAATGCATCCGCAAATGTACAGAAACATACAATCACAGCTCATTTGGAAACGTGAGGACCTTTATAAGTTGTGGCGTGGTAAAGTTTTTGAAAGCAAATCGATGTCTTTTGCCTGTGTGACTAGCAAATTTCCACCCGATTAATTCGCTTACGACATGTAACGATTGCATTCAACATATACTAGTTGCTGCATGCACAAACACATTGGCTTCTTGCAGATCTAATAGATAATTTTGTATTTTTCCAAAAGAGATGGAGCCAATGCCAATGAGGTTGCGCTAATGACAGGAGGTGGCGCCAATGCAAGATATATGAATCATCATAAGACTTACATTTGATAGATAATGTTCCCTTTTCATATTTAAATTTTATTTTTCAACGTCAATTCGTTACCCCAAATCTATACAGACCATATACACATTATTTAATAAAAAACAAAACAAGATGTAAATATGTAAGTATATAAGTAACCAACTCAAGAAGTCAGCAACCTGAATAAAACATATTATACGATATGGACCCAACGTATGTAATACTCAATAAATCCAATAACTAAATTCTTGATAATTCATGAAATAATTAAAACATGTTACTTCTGCTTGAAACGATGAGTTTTGCCCCCTAATCCAAATGCTTAATTCGCGAAAAGACAAAGGTCAACGAATCTTAATAAGGCTCAAATATGTCGTTTGTTCCCACTAACATCTCCAAACGAATAGAATAACTCAGTCTTTAATCGTTAACCCTTTTTATTATACCCAAGTTACTTTCCAGTTTTATAGTATATGCAATGACAGAAATCACCTTAATCAATTTTCAACACATGTTTCTTCATAATTATGTAGACTTTACTTTTTCGATTACATTTCATTATGATCGAATTAAGAAAAAAGATCGAACACTCAATCTGGAATACCACAACAAAAGTATGGTCGGCACCTAAAATTAAAATAGCTGAAAATGGGTATTGTCCTGTCATTAGCGCCACCTCCTTAGCATTGGCTCCATCTCTTTTCGAAGAATACAAAATTATTTAGTAGATCGACAAGAAGACGATGTTTTTGTGCATGCAACACATTGTACATGTTCAAAGCAATGGTTTGAAGACTTTGGCGATATTATCGGGTGGAAATTTACTCATAACACAGGCAAAATACATCGATTGTCTTTTACAAACTCCATCATGCCACAACTTATAAAGGTCATCAAGTTTCCAAATGGGTTGTTATTATAAGTGTGTGTACATTTTTGGATGCATAAATCTTCGCTGAATCGCACTACATTGCCCGATTTTTTAAAAAATGCGAAATATGTTGAAAATAACATATAAAACCTACTCACCCTGTATAATCATCCGTGAAATATCTAAACATCCGGTTCTTAGCGCCACCTCGGAAGTAGCATTGGCTCATTTATCAATGCATCGCAAACAAAGAGGTGGCGCCCGTGATTACCGGCCGTGAAATAGGCCCCTATCAATTTTTTTTTTAATTTTGCTTAACAGTGAACACGTCACTTTAAAAAAATGGGTTGGGTACATATCGAAAACTTATTGTGTAATAAATTATACGTTTTGTTTCTAGGTAGGCACGCATATTGTGAGTGTAAAGACTAAAAATGCAACTTACTTCCGGGTATATGGCCAGCACCGGAAATGTGTTGACGTACGTTTGTTCGCCAGCGCCCAGTGGACAGTTCAGATCGCACCCTTGGCACCCATCTGGGTTGGGTAGAGCGAATGGAACGAATACACCCGCAACCTCGCCGAACACCTTCGCTTGAACGTCTGTGGCTGAAAGAGGGACGCGCTTAGAAAAAATATTCGCTTAATCGTGTGGTTTCTATTACGCCTGGGGGAAGAGACGATAGCTTTCAAAAGTTATGGACAAAAAAAGCGCGTGAAAACCAACTTGTTATGTATACTTGCCTCGCGATGTCACTGGATATAGGAATGACATTTTTAAAGGAAAAGCCCTGACGTTCATGTTTAACAATACTTAGTGTATGATTATGTACGGATACGTTGACCGTTCGTTGTACAGCATGTATTGAATTTGTACCAACATGGTAGAACGTTATACAACACTACTTGGTGTATGGATAATTCCGGGCATCGCCGTTCGTTATGCAATAATTAGTGTGTGGATAAGCACGGGTACACCCTACGTTGTTCAATGCGTATAGAATGTGTTTGAGTAGATACTTAAATATAAACATACCTGTCGAGGTCGTAGTGAAGTCAATAGTAACAGACACGTTTTCTCCCTTTGTAAAAACGCACGGCTCTATTTCGCACGGGTCCATGGCAATATATTTTATACTGTCAGGTCCTGAAAAGACATGACATGTATACAGACATGATTTTCATAGTAAAATAGGTCATACCATCCGTATTCATACAATGGTATATGCATATAGATCTATGACATATCTGTTACTTAGTACTAGTATGCATATAGATCTATGACATATCTGTTATTTAGTACTAGTATGCATATAGATCTATCACATATCTGTTACTAAGTACTAGTATGCATATCGATCTATGACATATCTGTTACTTAGTACTAGTATGCATATAGATCTATGACATATCTGTTATTTAGTACTAGTATGCATATAGATCTATCACATATCTGTTACTAAGTACTAGTATGCATATCGATCTATGACATATCTGTTACTTAGTACTAGTATGCATATAGATCTATGACATATCTGTTATTTAGTACTAGTATGCATATAGATCTATCACATATCTGTTACTTAGTACTAGTAAAGTATTGCATGAATTGTAACATTTTAATAGTCCCGTACAAACATTCTTGTGAGGTCATTCATTTCGAACTCCATCAGTTTAATATACATGTAGATTTGGTGCTAAATTCAAGAATTTCCTTTTCGTAAATTGTTTTTGTATAACTGAAAAAGCAATGAAACATTAAAACACAAATACAGAAAATAGTGAGATTGGCAAAACTTAAAGAAGATTGAATATAAAAAGACATAACTCCATTTTTCATGTCAAATATCTGCCGATTTCATTGGGCACAGAATGTACGGATTAACAAAAATATATGTATAATATCTGTTACAGAAACTAAAGGGTTACGTTTCCCGAGCGTCATAAACAAAATCGAGTTAAAAAAAGACAAAAATGGGATGCACGGTTTCAGTAAGATTCACGTAAAAAATAGCACCCTTGCAAGCCTCTTGAATATTCAAATTGGCCAAGCAATGAGGAAGTTATCGACAAGCGTGTTACTTAATTTTCGGGATTTAAATGTGTCATTTGTTTATTTTATTTCCTCGACCAAATACTCGATATAAAAACCAGTTATCGTCGTTTCAGTATTGCTTCCCTGGGTCATACATTTTAAGGAGCATTTCGACGATATTTCCTCCGTCATATAAAAGCGAATTAAAAAAAATGAATATTCAATCTGGCAATGTAGTCATCTAGCAATATTTATACATTACGAGGAACAAGTAAAAAATCATGTTTTCGTTTTGTCATAAGCAATAATAAGATAGATACTCATACTTTTCAAAAGATAATCTTAGTTTTCAAAGTATTAAACCATATTTGCCGTCGATGTCTCTCTTTTTAGAAATTCAAAATTGAACCGCGTTTTGAATCTATCAGTACACTTGCACTGGGTTCTGTGTGTGTGAAACGCTATCTACAACCCGACTTAGTCCTAAATTTAATCACATGGACTTGGAGAATAGCTAACCCGTTATTTATTCATGTTTTAATAAATCAGCGGAAGAAAGAAACTCACTACAAACGACAACATAAAACTCGTGCAAAACGTTCGCGAACAAAACCGAAATTTGTTCTTTACGAAGGAGCGATTTCACAGTTCGGTTCGGTATCAACCAGTTTCCTAGTAAGGTATTTGTTGCAATTCGACGTTCGCATTTCATTTTGTGGGGCTCGATTGTGATACAACGTTTATGGTCAATTAAAAAAATGTCCCCCGCATCTAATGAGACCGAGTTGGTGCTTTTCGGTGTATTATTGACCGAGCTACGGGGCGTTGTAGTTGATCGGGTCGAAAAATCGGTCAGCTAGTTGAGTCCCTTGTCTATATATATTATATTTATTTTATTTTTATTTATTTTTGCGCAACTTCCCCCTGTGATAGAGTCCCACGAGTGCCACGTTAAAGTTGTCGAGCTATATTAAACTTGTAAACGTTTGCATCAAAATGTGAAATAAAATACAAATCATGAACTTACCGCAATTCTTATACATTTTAATTTCTTTCCCGTCCGTTCTGTGTTGACACAAATACAGAACAGGCATAACGAAGCACACAATCTGAACGAGAGACACCATTTCCTACTCGGACGTTTATTCTTGCCTCAACGTTTATAAATTGGAAACACCACAACTGTATTTCGGGAGTCAACTTATATTACCTCTAGCGCTCGGGTTTCACGAGGCTTTTATATAGTTTCGTTAACTCGTTATCAATCTCGCAACAGAGGTCTGGATTACCTGCCCTTAACACGACTTGCATGGGTCAGGCTTTAAAAATTGGTAATCGAAGATTCTTTGTGTACTATGTGAACTACATTTAGCAACTTTAATGTCCCTACTTTCCGAACCCTGTTGATACCACGTGGTATCGGTCCACCAAGCCCTACAGGACCTAGCGTTCTCACTGATACCAAAACAATGTTATCAATGGTACTCGAGCGAAGGGGTGCAGAATTTGGAGTCAGTCTATTTGAGTTGCTCTTAACAAATCTAAAAGTGGATGCGTTTCAAAACGGAATTTGAAGTTCTTTGTTTTTGGAGTTCAACATCCTAAAAAGGACTTCCTAGTAAATAATATAATTTCGGACGTATCTTCAATTTGGAACACACTGAACGATTATTGATGTCCCATTTTATGTACGAGTTGAACAAACAAGACACGTAGTAGGTTAATGCAAGTAGTTTAAGAGTAGAACATCGACGGAAGCATGGGGATGTACATTTATTTTAAATGTCGACGAATAAGCATTTAAATAATTAATAACTAAATGTGAGACCAAACCATGACATGTCTGGGCAGCATAACGTTGGATTGGTCATTGTCGGCTCAGGTTCTACTTAAAAGTACCACGGGTACTCTTAAGTATATTACAAGTAAGTACCCGGGGTACATAAAAAAATATACTGAAAAGTACCCTGGAGTATGGCCGTTGCCTTTAAGCGGTTTTAACGTAAACGGAGTACATTGTAGTATACTTAAGAGTCATCATCATCATCATCATCATCATCATCATCATCATGCTTTGTAATGCGGAAAAATGACCAAAATGCCCAGGTGCGCAATTTCACTTTCTGGTTTTATGTTTGTAAAGTTTCATCACTCGAGCAGCAGTGCTTTTCGAAAAATCGCGCGACACAAGTTACAAAAGTGTGTGTGTTTGTTTTGTTTTTAAATAAAATGTCTATAATTCCAGCTTTATAGGAAAACAAGAGATGTGTTTGTCAGAAACACAATGGCCCCTACTGCGCCGCTTTGATTTTTTTTAATTATTATTATATCCCTTTAAAAAGTATAACTTACCATATGAAAATGATCTGTACCTGCCAAATGATAAATAGAAATGATCTCCCTTTAAAGCTTGTTACTTCCCTTGGATTTTGACCTTTGACCTTGAAGGATGACCTTGACCTTTACCGTTCAGCACTCAAAATGTGCAGCTCCATGAGATATACATGCATGCCAAATATCAAGTTGCTATCTTCAATATTGCAAAAGTTATGGCCAATGTTAAAGTTTTCGGATGGAATCACAGACTGACTGACAGTTCAACTGCTATATGCCACCCTACCGGGGGCATAATAATGAACCAAAATATGCAGGTGCTCATGTTCACTGGTTAATGCGTTAGTATAGTTTCATCACTCTATAGCGGCAAAAAATTGTGGACCAAAAGAAAGGACAGACTGCCAATGGGAGATATATATGTGTGTTAAATTAACTTTTTGTCTAAGACTCATACTATTATCCACGTGTTACTTCGTTCAAAAGAGACCTGTTGTCATGTTTCTGTGTTGTTTATGAACTTAAACGCCGAATCCGGATAAAGAAATAAAGAGATGACTCAAATAGCACAAGTACATAAAAATGTTCACACACAAAAATAAAAATAAAAAAATGTGTCCTTTCACATTTGCTCGAATAGCAACTTCCGGTTCAAATGTGACATATGTAAGACGAAGAATTGACTTAATTTATTGCTTTATATTCTAATGATAGCTGTGTCCAAATGTGTCTTTCGCTTATCATTGCTTAACATTGCACATGTGTGCGCAACTTATGCTTATTCACAATAAAAATACGGTAAACACAATCAGAAAACAAGGTATCAAACAATAAGTATGTGTGCAAAATGCATTGCTGACTTGCGAAATAATACGAATTACATGTAATGTACGCTCAATCCGAGCACCATGATTCCCCTCAGCAGATGAACAGTTAACCCATTTATGCCTAGCGTCTAGAAAAAAAGGCCTTGGCAAACAGCGTAGACCCAGATGAGACGCCGCATGATGCGGCGTCTCATCAGGGTCTGCGCTGTTTGCTTTAAAAAAAAAATCTGTAAGAAATATTCTTAATATAGAAATAAATATACTAGACATCCCTAATTTTGGAAATAAATTGATCCCATTTAGAAGGATGGGAGAGTCCACTAGGCATAAATGGGTTAAACTGGCATGAGTTTTGTCATATTTTGCAAACTACCTGTGCATTTGAACTGATTAGGTGCGGTAAACCTTTACGTGGGGTATAATTAAGTTATTTTGTATTCTAAAATTTCAGAACATTTTAAACACTATTTTTACAGTAAAAAATAGCTATGCAAATGGTTGCACATCATACATGGTTACAGTCACTTTTACCTATCGTGGTCCGCCTTTAAAATAGTAGATGTGTGATGCTCTTTTCGTACCCGTGCTGTTTCTTTGATGTCTCGAACAGTTTGTAATTTTGAAATTTTGTAAGGGAAAATTGTCATGTTAAGGAAAATGTAATTTATTTGAGGAGAAACTTTCCTGTTAAAAAAGCCAAATACCAATAAGCCTAGTCACCGACTTCGACGACATGCACGTCATTTACTATTGGAATGAAATGTGATTACGAGCAATTTGCGAACAAACCAGACCTGTCATTGTTAATGATGACGTCTGAAAGGTTCGCGCATGCTATCTTATTTGCATTGTTAATGATGACGTCTGAAAGGTTCGCGCATGCTATCTTATTTGCATTGTTAATGATGACGTCTGAAAGGTTCGCGCATGCTATCTTATTTGCATGATGTTGTGCTGTATTGTAAATAAACTGTTTGTACTATTTGTGTGTTTCCTCGTCAAAACTGTTGAAATCATCTCACATTCATTAACCTCAGATTCAGATCGATTTTTTTTTTGATTTGTGTTTACTTTTTAACGACATTCCTACAAAACATATTTCCATGTGGGCTTGAATTACGAATGATTAAACATGGCAGAGAAGCATGATACTGTCAAATTTGAGCGGGGCTAACATTGTGTTATCGGTCATGGACATGCTGATTAAGGAAATTGGCGGAGTTAATAAGTGTTATCGGTATGGGGTTTAATAACACTGAAAAATATTGGGTAAGCGTCTCCAATGCAAGTGTACGTGCACTAATGGCATAATATCCGACACTTCGTCTGCAATGCTTGCATTTTCTGGATCGCAGCTTGGAAAACTTTCTGCTATGAAGTTTTGGTTATCACATTCTTCAGCAGCTGTTGCATTTGTATTGCTTTTTTGTATCAACATGTACGTAGAATAAGCGTGTTCGTCAAGCTGTTCAGTACTGACATATGTTCTTTGTCCGTTTTGAATCAACACCGATCACAGCATATGCCAACAACAACCTCATCTACGAAACTTAAGAAGTTTACTTTTTGTCGGCATTCTCTTCACTTAGGACAATCAGGTTTTCACTTAAATGTCAGCATTGATGTATGCACTATGATATTCTTTTTGTGCATGGGCTTCCTTCACGAACGGATTGAGAACCAAATGTTACTTGTTAGATTGGTTAAGTACTGTGTAGAATTTCTGTCATCCGTGAGACAAAAGGAGAATGAAGATTGGAGAGGCAATGATAATTCAGGCAATAAAACTTTCTGGAAGTGCTTTGGTCTTCTTTTGCAAAAAATAGAATATTTCTGTGCATATTGTGATTCATGGAACCGGTAGAGCAACTTTGATAAGAGTTTGTCGACACCACCTCCGAAAAACAATCAGCTGTGTTAAGATCAGTATCTTGGAGTCCGCAGCTTCTTGTGAACCCGCTTTGCATATGTGTGCATAGTTTGATATCACGCTCCTATTTAATTATGCTTTAAATCAACAGTTTTGTCCAGCTCAGCATACAAATAAAAGCTTGCTTAGATCGAGGACATTCCAGTAAGTTTTGTAATCCTCGGCAGCTCAATTCCATTAACAGAAGAAGGCGGTCGTACGTACCATGACCGATCTCAGTATTTACACATGTTTGAACATGTCTGATACTAGTAACGTTGTTTTCTTCAAGTGTACATCGCTGATCAACGGTATGGAGTCCGGACTCAGTCAACACTTCTACTATTATGACAATCTCTACTAACACTTCTGTCATCGACTCTCAGGATGTAGCCAAACTAAGGAGTGTTGTTCTCAAATCGCCTTGCGATTGACCGATTGCCAATTCATCTTAACTTTATCACCACCCACAAATCAGGGATATTGTTCTTGTCGTCGACGACGTTTGGTGTCCACGTTATCCTAGACAAACAGCTCGAGTTGAATGCATGAAACGTGGATAGCTTTCCTGTAGGTGAGGGAGAAAGCGAAGATATGACGTTGAATTGTGATATACTGCAGCCCTGTTAATGGATCAAAAGAAGGATTTTGACTGTGTATTGCTTACCAAACTAGCCGTTATGGCTTGTCAGAACATATAGTGATTCTGTTTCGGTAAATAGTTATATTTTAAATATAAAACACTTAAAACAGTGTGTCCAAATGAGAAACCTAGTAGCAAATTTCAAACCGTATACAACGAAGTTTCTCGAGGATCAATTCTTTGCCCAGTTTTATAAAAGACATTTTCAAATCCATATCAAATAGTAATCTATATAATTATGCAGATAGAAACATTGCTATTCATTTCAAATTATTGCTATTGGGAAAGGAACCATGGAAAAAATAATATATTTTAACATCGGACATAATAATACAAAGTGCAATGAACAAGTCAAGCTGTAAGGAGTCACCATAGATTTTCATTTTAATTACAATATCAGTATGCGCTCTGTGAAAAAGGGGTTTTATGCGTAAAGTGTCGACCGAGATTAGCCCGTGCAGTCCACACATGCTAATCGGGGACGAAACTTGTCGCCTTAACAGGATTTTCGCTAATAATAAACTTCATTTTAACTTAAAAATAATTTAAACGCTGAAAGTGTCGTCCCTGATTAGCCTGTGCGGACTGCACATGCTAAGCTGGGACGACACTTTACGCACATGCATTTAACCCTCTTTTCACAGAGCGAGGCGCATATATATAAAACATCTGCAAGAAAGCTTCGAGGCAATATATACTTTGTTATTAAACAAATAGAAAAATACCCCTGAAAACAAGTAAAAACTCATCACTCTTTTATTTTGTCAAATTTTAACTACTGTCCAATAAGATTACACTTTTATGGCGCACTTAATACAAAGAAAACGGAGAACAAAATAACAAAAAGTACTAAGATTTATTTATGATGATTTGTCTTAACATACGAAGAACTATCTTTCTATGTGCTTTATGTGTTAAAAAGGTTGAACTGATTTGTAAAATATCATGTACCGTAGTGCATTTGGGAAGAAGACACTTTATTCTGATTTGTAAATTGTTAGGCTATGTTATTAATTATTCTATTGGTACCAATACTATTTTATGAGATAAGCAATGTTTATATAATTATTTATTTTAATTATTTTTTAAGTTGTACATTTATTTTAACATACCACTCTACTCATGTATTCCATCTATTTATTTTTTTTACTTATCGCAGGATGTATAATATTATACATCCCTGTTATCATGAATGTTTGTTTAGTTTAAAGTAAGTGCGCCCATTTTATTATATACTCTTTATTTCCACTTTTCAGTGATTTTGAAACATACAATATAAATGTATGTGTCTATTGATCAAACATAAGTATAACCATTTTATTTTTATTAAACAGTCTTAAATGTTGATTTCTTAAATTTGTGTCTTGCAGAATGTATCTTGTATACAATAAAATTGATGGAGACTATTAGTATATACTAGCCCATTAACCGTAAGGTGCAAGTTTTTACTGTTGCCATGACGCGTTTTATACAAAGATGGCGGATCCGGAACCTTTGACAGAAGAAGAAAATATTGACGATGGTCTAAAAGAGGACGACGGCGAAGAAAATGTACCAGAATCAGACGAACTGTCTGAGGATGCTCAGGCATTTAAGGAAGAGTTGGCTAAAATCGTTGTGCATCCGCCAACCGTGGATCTGTAAGATTTTAGAACATGTTTTCGCGACTCCCAATCCCAATAAATAGATACACAGCTGATTTTCTATTCACACACTAAAATTAAAGAGCTGAATAGGTTATCGTAAACAAATACTTTGTTAGAAATTTTGATTTTATACACTCATTATAATCACAACTGCTAAATACTTTCTGTAACCTCCGTTACTGGTATAGTGGTGGTTTGTGTATTGTTATGATTATAATTTATAGTGAAATGATGCAAATGTAAATAAATGTTTACCACTGTTGCACATGCCCATAGCATAAGCAGGTGCTGTTGAACTGTTTCTAAATAGATTGTTTGCAATATCTTCCTATTTTTTGTTGAAGCTTGAAGGTTTGATTTGACATAGAAAATGCTTTAGGGCTTTGGAGTTTCAGTGAAAAAAATCCAGATATTAATCTCTTGCATTTAAAGGCATTTAATTACGTATTTAACTTAGTAACTGTCTGTTCTTGTGATCATTTCATAGGTTTTCTTCACAGCATGGCGGGCCTTCGGCGGCCATGCCAAGTTTTTTCTACCATGAAGTTGGTGCATGCGCCAGTCTATTTATATCAGGGATGGAAACTAACTTTTTACAATTGATTGCCCGAACGGGCAACCATCTTTAGTATTTTGGTTGCCCAGCTAAAGTGTAACGAGCCCAGAATCATGTACATGTCGTGTCAGGTGTATCTTATACTTTCTTACAATAAAATAATAGATAATTCTACATCTACATCTATTGCGCTGCCGTCAAGCTTGACAATTATGCAACGGTCGGTGAGAAGATAAAGTAAGAATGNAACTTACTGACCTGTAAATAGAAAAGAAAATGTCAGAAAACTCAGAATGAGTTTTCAGATGACATCGGTGTGAAAAGATGTGCCAAGTTGTAAATCAATAAACAAAATATACAACATACCCAGTAAGTGTTTTTGACAACTGAAGAATTGCCTAGTTTCAAATCATAACTGTTTAACACACAACAATATGGGGGACTTGTTATTAATTACAAAGACCTTGAACAGAGCATTTGTTTAAAAATAAGGATGAAGTGTTGTTTTGTTTGCTTTTGGCATGTGTACTAGGTATACCAATAACTGGGAATGTTATTTTCTTACCAACTTCAAATAAATAAATGAAACTGATATAAAATAACAATTATTCTAATGTCTATTGTACAATTTCAAATTTCTAAAAGAATATCACATGTTCAAGCAAATGTTTATTCAACCAGTTGTGCATGCCAGTAGTCAGAATTGTTTTGGAAACACACCTTTTACCATGAATCACATTATCATAAGGCGTAAAAAAAAATATTGTTTGTTTCCGGTGGCCCGACCCTACCTAATTTTTTGCCGCCAGTCCTAATCTTTTTTGAGCCAAAAATTCGAAAAATATCCGACCGCGTATTTTTCGGCGCCACTCAATAAACTTTCCATTAATTCAGTCCAAATTATTAGAAACATGTACGGAAACATGTATGAAAACAATTTAAAATCATTTCAAACAATTATTTGACCTGTAGTATGAGAAAACTGAAGCCGAAATTCGGCGATTTTCTATTTGTCATCAGTTTTCGCGACCCCGTTTTTTGTTGATTTTTCGAAGAAATAATGATAAAGAAGGGTGGAAACAGGCATCTTTTCAATTAATATAGCTAGCTCCATCTAAAACAAAACATCTTAGACAAAATAATTGGCTTTCTCATGTTGTTTTTTTTTACAAATGGTGGCTAGTCAGGTACAATGTACATTATGAAAGGGAGGTAATTCAAAACAGTCATTGCCTCATTGCTTAGTAATACAGGGCTTTTTTTCCCCTTTTTGGGAAGATAGCCCATGGCTTTGGAATTGGGAATTTTATCGGCATTTTCAAGAAATTGGGAAAATAAATTCAATAGCCTTCTTTGGTAGCACTTTAGTACAACCATATATATTGATATAACTCTGTATAATAATTCAAATTAAAAGATCAAAATCATATAAATCATTATAATGTACTTTGTTACATGTAATTGAAATAAAATTGTGATAAAATAATCATTAGACACNTACTCATATTTATCATCTTTCCCCAACGTATTACATGACTTCTTCCATCTGCATTGAAGTCTTTGGCTATGAAGAATATGATGTTTTACATGACGGTTTTGTCTTATCTAAAAATGTATCCTCTAAGAGCATAGCTAATGAGCTGGAAAGATGCTTTTTTAACTTTATAAAACACTGTAATGTATAAGCTATTGAATGTGATTTAACCTTTAAGCTAAAACATTCCCCTCTTCAAGCAAAACAACGCGAAATTCCCCTACTGAAGGGCCCCGCCACCTTTCCCCTCAACCTGAAAAAAACCCTGATACAGTTGGACACAAAAAAAGAGAAGAAGATGCACCATGTAAAACATTTTCTAAAAAAAAAATATTTTTAAAAATAAAATTAATTGCCTACCTACCTACCCTAATTTTTTTGGCCATGTCAGTGGAAACAAACACTTTTTTTTGTTAGGCCTAAGAGATAATGACCCAGCCCTTGAATGTGACTCCTGTACAAATTGGTTTCGCATCAGCTGCCAGGACATCAGTCAGACTTCATATGATGATCTTGTTGCTCGTGATGCGTCGTTCTCCTGGGTTTGCTCGATTTGTGATGCGGTGAATTCCTCTACCAACTCATCTTTATCTGTGGATTTGCAAAATAGCTTTTCCCTTCTGAGTGACCTTCACACTGACTTACCGACTCAAGACGACAAAGTACCGGGACACACCAAAACAAATCGTAATGTTCCATACAATAAACAGTATCCAAAACTAAAAGTTATTTTAGTAAATTGTCAATCCATAGTTAATAAATAGCCTGAATTTATAGCTCTACTCGATCACCACCAACCAGATATTGTCGTAGGAACAGAGTCGTGGCTACATAACGATCACAAAGATAGTGAAATTTTTCCACAATATTTAGGTTATTCTTCTTTCAGACAAGACAGATCAAGCAAAGGAGGGGGAGTATTTATACTCGTCAAAAGTACCATCATCGCCACCGAGCAAAAACAACTAAAAACAGATTGCGAGATCATATGGGTAAAATTGCTTTTCGAATCATGTAAACCTTTATACATTGTAGATTATTACAGACCTAAAGAAGCAGACATCAACAGCGCCTTGGAATTTAGAAAATCTTTAGATCTTGCAAGTTAATTAAAAGGAAATCTTTGGATCCTAGGTGACTTCAACTACCCAAAAT
>VMBQ01003232.1:18359-31590 GCA_007657795.1 Dreissena rostriformis
CCCCCCTCCCCTTATATGTGTTCATTGACATTTGGTGTTTGACTTTGAAGTACCCAAACTGTATTTAATACATATATTTTTTTAGACACAAAAGGTTTGTAGAGCCCAAAAGTAAAGTTATTTTTAGGGGTGAGCAGTTAAGTATTGTATTTGATTAGCAATAATATATCAGATATAATATTTTGATACTCAAATCTCTGTACTCTGTCAGAAAAAAAATGTCATCCGCAATAAAAGTCATAGAAATGGAAAGCAGGGATCATGCATGCATTTGACATTATGATGCAACCTTTGTGATTTGTATCCACATGTGTATAGCAAAATGTTAAGGTTATTATGACCCTGCTTTGCATAATGCCATATGTCACCATCTAATTGCTGTTTTCACACATTCAGCATTTCGTTACTTGTCACTGGTCTTGCATTTTAGCCTCATTCTGGGAGATTGGGGTTTAATACATTTGCATAAAGTGTAACCCCATATTTGCCAGTGCAGTCGGCACAGGCTAATCAGGGATGACACTTCCGCCTTAACTGGATTTTCACTAAGAAAAGACTTCCTTCATATGAAAAATACCATAAAAACAGAAAGTTTTGTGCCGGATAAGACTGTGTGGACTGCAAAGGCAAATCTGGGATGACAATGCACATGCATTAAACCCTGTTTTCCCAGATCAAGGCTTATTTTAACCCTTTGCATGCTGGGAAATTTGTTGTCTGCTAAAATGTCGTCTGCTGAATTTCTAAAATTAGCATTTTCATCAATTTTTTTCAAACAATACTATCAGAATAGCAAACAGTTTGGATCCTGATGAGACGCCACGTTGCAAAGGCCTTCAAAATCCGGTTCCAGCGCTCAAAGGATTAAAGGCCGCTGTGCTGGCAACTGTATCAGAAATGCTGTTAACCCATTTATGCCTAGTGTTTAGAAAAAAAGGCCTTGGCAAACAGCGTAGACCCAGATGAGACGCCGCATGATGCGGCGTCCCATCAGGGTCTGCGCTGTTTGCTTAAAGGAATTTCTTTAAGAAATATTCTAAATAAAGAAATAAATATACTAGACATCCCTAATTTTGGAAATAAATTGATCCAATTTAGAAGGATGGGAGAGTCCAATAGGCAAAAATGGGTTAAAAGTTGTATTTGGTGTTTTGTATGTGTGCTGATGACTTACCTCAGCTTTTACTTACTCAATAACTTAATAGATTATGATTATCATTCACCTTTTTCCAATATAACTTATAAAACTTATAAAATGCAAAATGTCATGGCATCATTCAACAACATCAAACTACTCACAAATTTTGAATCAAAGTAGAAAAAGAAAAGTGTTGCAGATTGATATAAAACACATTACAATTCTCATTTCATTCAATGTTATTGTGGTGTTGTTGTTATTTACCATTAAACCAGCATGCATCACATTCAATTTTGTTATGCATGAGTTACGTTGATCAGGAGATTTTATCTGAACCTGAAAAATGCACAGCTTGTTGGGCCTGAAATCACAGATAAATTTGATTGCAGGCATTTAACTTAAATGTTCAATAATAATACATGAATAACATTTATGCATGACATATTTATAAAAAAACATTGTAAGCATGACATATTTATACAAGAAATTGTGTATTGTGTAAATATTTGTATAATTGTTTCTACAGATCAAAACACTTTTTTTTTGTTTATACTTTTTCCAGTACCTCACTACCTCTCAGATCCATGTGTATATTATGAACTAAGTTTGAAACTCTTTTATAACCATTATTTGGGTTTAATTCGCATGTACCATTAATGTCAGTTTTTTTTTGTTTTTTTTTCACCAATAAATGCATTTGTATCAGCATAAAGACAAGCACTCACTGACTTAACCCATTTATGCCTAGTGGACTCTCCCATCCTTTTAAATTGGACCAATTTATTTCCAAAATTAGGGATGTCTAGTATATTTATTTCTATATTTAGAATATTTCTTACAGAAATTCATTAAGCAAACAGCGCAGACCCTGCTGAGACGCCGCATTATGCGGCGTCTCATCTGGGTCTACGCTGTTTGCCAAGGCCTTTTTTCTAGACGCTAGACATAAATGGGTTAATTACAATGTTGAATGTAATTATCATACTAAAATAGTCACTCATGAGTGTTGATATTTTGTTAAATGATATTTGCCATTAAAATGCCACAAAGTATTAATATCAAAATACACGTAGTACATTGGTTTATGTTATATGGAAGTCTAGTAACTCATTTCTCAACAGCTATGCTGTCCTTTGTAGCAAGTTGTATTGAGTTAACTTTAATAATCAAATTGTTCTTGCCAATTTTTTATTTTTAACTTAATGTATTTTATTGAAAACTTTTGTATGTCTTCATGTTTTTAATAGAAATTTTCGGTTTGACATGTTATATTCTAAGAATATAAAATATTTATATATTATATAAATACTATATATATATATATATATATATTTTTAAAAAAATCAAGAATTTCTTAAAAATAACATATTTTTATCAATAAATTATAATAATGTTTTCTATTTTATTTTATTTCGGAATGGCTTTAATGTTGTACAAGTTATTTAAGTTCTTATTAATGAATGTATATCTGTATTAAGCATTTTTTCTTTGGTTGTATTATTAAAGAAATGGTTTCAGTATCCAAAAAATGTCTCTTGTTATTTTTTATTCTATTTCTTATTTATTATACATGATATTCATTTGAAATGTGTTCTCATATTAAATTCAGTTTGTATTATTAAAATGTTGTATGCGTATGATCAAAAGCTTTGTACATGGTTAATTCATACAAGTTGTTTTCCACAAATTGTATAATCAAGCAGCATCCACGTGTACACATCAGTGAGTGATAATTGCACATTAATGACATTATGTACACATTTCTCTTATCCGCTCAGATTGTTTCTGGTTACTCAATTAATTGCACATTATTATTTGTGTGCATTATTGCACATCAGCCATTGTTCATATGCCAGATAAAAATCCAAACTTTTATTGTCGACAGCTAATCCAGTTTGTAATTGAATTGTTCTACCATACATTTAGTCAGTTTTGCCTTTGCTATAACTGTAGATGTATACTTTTTCTAATTATGCATTTATTATATTTGAGTCCTTGCAACACATCCGGGTAAATATACACTCCATCTTTCGAATATGTATCTTGCTTTTTATAACTATATGTAGTGTGATACCACCCTGTTTTAGTGTTGCATGTGTAAATAAAATGAAATTTGTATAAAATGTTATTTTAAGTGTTTATTTTAATGAGATTAAAATACATGTTAACTAATTATGTAAACCATGTTATCCAAATTGAATGATCAAACCTTTCTTTTTCTATTTTGTGTAATATTTACTATTTACATTCATGAGCTATTTTTCCTGTATATTATGTTAATGGTTATGTTTTTACACGCTATGTGGACATTTTAAAATGTGAAATGTGTGATTTTGTTTTATTAAAGCGGTTTTCTGTTTACTTTTTAGCCTGAGCACAATGTGCTCAATTGTGCTCATCGTGAGCTTTTGTGATAACCTTTTGTCCATCATTTGTAAAGAGGTGTGCAATGTGGGTCCTAAACATTTACATTGTCAACACTCTCGAGGCGGCATTTATTGCCCAATCTTCATGAAACTTGGTCAGAACATTAATTCTAATGATTTCTTATTTTAAAGTGGGTGATGTGAGGTCACTTGGTCAAATGAAAGAAAAAGCTTTTGAACACACTAGTGTCCACATTAATTGCGCAATCTTTGTTAAACTTGGTCGAAACATTTTCCAAATTACGGTATATCTGGATTAAGTTTGAAACTTAATCGCTTGGGGTCAAATACAAGGTCACTAGGTCAAACAAAAGAAAAAGGTTGTAAACACTAGAGGCCAAATTTATTGCCAAATTTTGATGAAATTTGGTCAGAACATTTTGTCCCAATGATATCTCAGCCGAGTTTGACACTTTTGTCGCGTTGGTCAAGTCTATTTTGAAACCTTATGAACACAACCTTCTTATAATAGTTAAGTTCCTTGGGGTCACAGGTGAGTGCCTTGGTTGAGAGATATTTGTTTGCAGTGTGTTGTTGTTTTTTTCATTGTCATGATATATAAATTCATGTAATTATATATTTAATGTGGATAACATTTAAGTTGTGACCCTTTCATTTTGTACAATTACATACAAGGGACACAACTGTTGTTAAATTCATGAACAAAAGTTGAGTCCCTTCTATTGTGTACAAATTGGAAGGTATGTAATGAAGCAAAAAAACATTTTCAACGTGGGTTTGTACTAAGAAGTGATATTATTAAATAAAAGAACTGGTATACACAGAACCTTATATTTGAGTTATTTCTGCAGGGTTTGTTATTGTAAGTATTATTGTTAAGGATTTAATTATTAAGATTATGCGTTTTTTTTTTATTGTATATTCTTTAAATTACACTTTTATGGATATTATAATAAGAATAGTACATGCACTAGCCCATTGTCTCGTTTTAGTATTTGAATAAAATGTTTAAAATTGATCTTAAGTTGTGTTGGTCACCACATAATAATATCAAACCATTCATTCTCCTATAGTGTGTCAAACAATAGGTACCTGCATTGACCATGAGTCAAATGCCAGCAAAATTTAGAACGATGTTACATTACTTACAACAAATACTTCATTACACCTCTTGACTTTGAAAAACCTCACTCTTGGTCTAAAAGCTTATCAGCACAGGCTGATAGCTACGCTGATCACATATGGCATAAGACGCAATAACCCTTTGCATGCTGGGAAATTTGTCGACTGCTAAAATGTCATCTGCTGAATTTCTAAAATTAGCATTTTCTTTGATTTTTTTAAAAGAATACTATAAGAATAGCAAACAGTTTGGATCCTGATGAGACGCCACGTTCTGTGGCGTCTCATCTGGATCCAAACTGTTTGCAAAGGCCTTGACAATTCGGTTCCAGCACTGAAAGAGTTAATGTCATTTTTGGTCCAAAAACAGTGCAGGCTAGTCAGGATCTACAGTATGCTGGTCGCATATGGCATAAAACCCATTTTATTTTTGTATGATGCGGCTCATAAATAGGAATAAAATGCATCTCAATTTAATTTATCAATAATTGCTATTCCTGTATACAATGCAAACAGTTACGTTTTAACACGCATTATTGACATTTAAAAAATGTGTTATGTGTGATTTTGTTTAATATATGGGGTTTTCTGCTGACTTTAGCCTGAGCACAATGTGCTCATTGTGAGCTTTTGTGATAACCTTTTGTCCGTCATTTGTATAGAGGTGTGCAGTGTGGGTCTTGCTCTTCGAATCCTTATGCTGACCATGCAAAATTAGGCATGGCTGTTACGGAACAGCGCAACTTACTGACAATAAATGTGTGTGTCTTTTGGGGGTTGGTTGTGGAAAACATTGAGTGTTCTTTTATAAGAAATTGTACATGCTTTTTATGCCCTTGGTTGGGTGGCATATAGCAGTTGAACTGTCAGTCTTTGATTCTTTCCGAAAACTTAAACATTGGCCATAACTTTAGCAATATTGAAGCTAGCAACTTGATATTTGGCATGCATGTGTATCTCATGGAGCTGCACATTTTGACTGCTAAAAGGTCAAGGTCAAGGTCATCCTTCAAGGTCGAAGGTCAAAAAACAAAATCCAAGGGAAGTAATAAGCTTTAAAGGGAGATAATTTATATTTATCATTTGGCAGGTACAAATCATTTTTACAAGGGAAGTTATACTTTTTAAAGGGATATAATAAAAAAAAAAGATTTTTAATTCAAAGCAGCGCAGTAAAGGGCATTGTGTTTCTGACAAACACATCTCTTGTTTAGTTCTTTTACATTTATTGTATCAAATAAGGTGGTTAACAGCAATGAGGTCATAATATAACATATGATATGGTGTCACCCTAGCTATCAGGTAGGCTTGGTGGACCTTCAATCAGAAAGCGGTCTTATAATCTACCCCAAAGACACCAAGTACTGGTACTTTACAGGAAACAGACTCCAGAGTGTCTTTATTTAAGCCTTGGCCTTTTCAGTAATCAAGCTTAAATATATAGATTTAAACTCCACAGTAAAAATATATTTTGCATGCTTTACAGCAACAGTTTCCATATTAAGTTTTCAAGAAAGTTGTGAAACAACACAACATGGAATTTTTACTATGTGAATTATTATTTAATTGAACAACATCTGCACATGAATGTCCTTATAAGGTACTTGCTCATATGCAGATGATGTACACATACAGATGTGTCTGCTGCCAGTGATGTATGGATGCCAATTTGGTCAGCAAGGGACTCCAGTTCGGTAAACAGCAGGAATGGAACTTGAACCAGATAAGGGACCTGATACGACCCCCCTACCGTAATAGGTGAAAGTGACACTGATCACTGATGAGAAAAGTTGTCATGTTATTATTTAAGCAGCCAAACTCTTGGAAAAGACGACATTTTGTCAGCCTTGTTATTTGTGTCAGTCATTGTCTGCTGTCAATTGTTGACTGAGTATGTTATTCGTTGTCAGTAAATGTCTTTTAAGCATCATGCCCAGTAGCACATTTTAGTATTACTAAGGCAAAGAACATGATAATGAAACATAATATGTACAGATAAAGTTAGGTTAGAGCTACGTTAAGGCCATTGTTCTATGTGCAGTAGGAATAAGTCGGTCATGTTGGCACGCTGTTAAGGTCATTCTTTATAGTTAAACGTTTGAGACGTGTGTGTGTCCAGTCAGACTTTGCATCCATGTCTTGATCATTGGGACGCTGTGCTGAAAGCATTAGTCAATCACACTGGCTCAACATAAAGGTCACCACTTCAAGGTCAAAACAATCTTGACAAATGATATAGCTGTCTCTTAAGCTGCATTTGCATTGTTAAATTATTTTCATCAGAGTCTGGTATGTCTTGAAAACTAGGAAAATAACATCTAATTACTGTTAAGTGGATAATTGTATTAACTGGTAGGACGTCACATATGACATTCAAGCGTGCTAATTGCTTTTATATTAAACATTTAATAATGTTTTGAAAATAAAAGAGAACGATTTGTATTTGTTTATGACAAACACAACAAATAAAACAGTAAACTGTTCTTGGTTTAAGCAAAATTAACTTTAATTTGTGGTATGCAGTTAGTGTCCTTTACATTAAAATCTTTCATTCATTGTACTTAAATTTCTGTTCATGTAGTGCGAACAAACAACTCACTGTATTAGGCTTTTCTACTACATGTAAATCGGTGTTAACATTATGTGATATTCAACTACAAGTCTTCTTTTTGTCGCAGTATGTAATCAGATATGTCTCTGTTATTAACGTCTCTGATGTAATTTAATATCTATACTCAATACCCAGGTGAATCAATGATCACATGCCAGTTTACATAGTTACGCTGTTTACTGCTCTCACGACATTTGACAGTTAACTTGGTGTGTGTTCAGTTTACATTCTTGATGTTCATTTTGATTTCTGTTCAACACAGAATTCGTGATTGCTTGAGTGTTTAAATACACAAACAAAATTGTGATTTTCTTTGACTATCCGTCTGAATTAACAGAGATACTGTGCAATTAATAATAACTTAACCTGAAAATAAGTTGTTAAGTGTGTTTGATTAGAGTTAATTATCAAAATGGCGGCCTTTTCAATGTCTATGTCTTCTCTTGCCATAGGCACTGGTGAAGTAAAGGATTTTATTTGTTCGTCCTGCGAAGAACAAGCAAATGCAGATTTTTACTGCAAAACATGCTTGACATTGTTTTGTGGGAAATGTATTCATTTGCATGATAAGCGGTTTAGAAAACATTCAATGTATGGAAGAAAACATTCATTGTATGGAAGGAAAGACATAAACGAATGGCCTGTTTCGGAACACGTGGAAGATTTCCTATTAAAGTGTGAAACGCACAACAACGGAAGAATTCAAATGTTTTGTGATGACCACAGTCAGCTTTGCTGCACAACGTGTGTTTTCCTTAATCACAGGTATTTCAGAAATACTTTTGCACATACAAGTTTTTAAATATCAATTAACTCTTTCACAATTAAAGATTGTGAATTTGTAAATATTTGTTCATCTTATTTTAACAATCACATTTTTTTCCCTAAACTTTTGTGAATAGTATGAAATATTTTGTAATTTGAAATACTTTGTAATTTTAAGACTACACTTTCATTCTAATTTCTAAAATGGGCTATGCATTTGAAATTTACGAATTGTTGCTTGAGATCATTTTCTACAAAGTTGCAGTAAAATCATTCATGAATTGCTCTGACACTCCTGGACCACATGCAGGTGTTGTTTCCTCATGCTGCACATGCAATTTGATGTATGCGAACAATATTGATAACGTTTTAGGGCTATATACCTCAGAAACTATATGAGATATCAACATGAAACTTCATTGGTGTATAGATATCAATGAGGAGAAGTGCAATGCACACGAACCATAACCATAGACTTTCTTAAATAAGAGTAATTGCCCTTTGTTGTTTTTGTATGATGTAACCTTTCAGGGCTATATCTCAGAAGCTATATAAGATATCAACATAACACTTCATGTGTGTATAGATATCAATGAGGAGAAGTGCAGTGCACACGAACCATAACCCTAGACTTTCTTAAATAAGAGTTATTGCCCTTTGTTTTTTTTATATGATGTAACCTTTCAGGGCTATATCCCAGAAGCTGTATAATATACCAACACGAAACTTCATGGTTGTATTGATTTCAATAAGGAGAATTGCGATGCACAAGACCAATAACCCCATACTTTCTTAAATAAGAGTTATGGTCCTTTGTTGTTTTGTATGATGTACTTTTTCAAAGCTTTTTTTCATATAATATTCAATATTAAAACATGAAATTTCATTAGTGTATAAATATCAAGAGGTGAAGTGCCATGAACAAGAACCATAACCCTACACTTTCATAAGAGTTATTGCTCTGAGTTGTTTTTGTATGATGTAACTTTTCAGGGCTATATCTCAGATACGATACAAGATTTCAACATGAAACTTCATGGGTGTATATATATCAATGTGGAGAAATGCCATGCACATGAACCATAACCCTACAATTTCTTAAATAAGAGTTATTGTCATTTGTTGTTTTTTGTATGACGTAACTCTTCAAGGCTATCATCTCAGATACGATACAATATTTCAACATGAAACTTCATGGGTGTATATATCAATGAGGAGAGGTGCCATGCACAAGAACCATAACCCTACAATTTCATAAATAAGAGTTAGAATTATTGCCATTGATTTAGTTCTGCACCACCAATAAAACCAAAATTTATTCCACATGGGATATCAATTCAACGAATTTGCTTGTTTTATATGTTTATAATTAAAATTTTAATTTCTTTTACTGCTGTCTCAGACTACATTAAGTCTGTGTCATATAGAGTAAAAAAACAGACAAAAACTACAGTTGTTACACAAACATCAAAACATCTACACATAACAGGTAAGTTTCTATATGTCTCAGCTTTTTGTTTGATGGCGAAGCATTAATGATCTCTTCTTGCATGTGGGAATATTGAAAGTGTGGTCAAGGCTACCAATACTAAAAGTAAAAAAAAAACAAAAAAACAATAGAATGTGTTCCTATTACATTCATAACCTAACATATCCTAACAATACAACTTATCCCAAAAGAATGTGAAGAAATTCTGAAAGAAATATGAAGGTGCACGAGTTTCCCTTCCGTGTAAAATGTTCCGGACGATTCGTCCCTATAACAGCAATACGTTTCGAGTTGCGCTTCTCACAATAAAAACAAATATGACTTTTTACTATAAGGGCCATAACCCTGGTTATGTAGAAAAAAATCATAACCAAAATATCAAGGTGCAAAAGTTCACCTTCTCGGTAGTATGTTCATATAATTACATTTCTTAATCAGCTATACCGTTTGAGTTACGCATGACACAATTTAAAAATGTAATTTGTTTACTAAAAAGGAGCAATAACTCTGATTTTGTTGAAAAGAATTGAACCCAAATATGAAGGTTTGTAAAATAACACAACGGTTACCAATTATGTAAATTTTCAGCCCTTTAACAGAAATACTGTTTTAGTTCAACATTGCACAAATTTTAAAATGCCATTTTTGTATAGAAAGAAGATATAACTACGAACAAGAAAATCCGAACCAAAATATAAAGGTACACAAGTTCACTTGCTGGATACTGTTTTTGTAAAGTTAATGGAATATTTTTGAGTAACGTGCAACATTATTGTCGCAAAGTTGGAAGGACAAGGGCAAATTTTGCCCCCCCCCCCCCNCGACAATGCGATAGTACGATGGCGACAATGCGGTAGTACGATGGCGACAATGAGACAGTACGATGACGACAATGCGACAATACAATGGCGACAGTGCGATAGTACGATGGCGACAATGCGATAATACGATGACGAAAGTACGACATTACGATAGTAAGATGGCGACAATTTCATATCGTACTTTCGTAATCGTATTATCGCATTGTCGCCGTCGCACTGTTGCCATCGTATTGTCGCACTGTAGCATTGTCGTCATCGTACTGTCGCATTGTCGTCTATCGCCTTCCGGTACACATGCGCACATCCTATTTTTTCCTAGATGGAGACAATTTAAAAAATACTTTACAGTACGGCAAACTGTACATCAAAACCCATTCTATAACTAAAAAAGAATTTGATTTCATTATAACTGTTACCTCTTTCTAAGTTCATCTTTATAAAGTCATCTTTTTTGTTTCTGCAATAAGAATAGTTTGTGTACCGGAAGGCGATAGTCGACAAAGCGATAGTACGATTGCGACACTGCGAAAATGCGATAGTGCGATAATATGATGACGACAGTGCGACAATACGATGGCGACAATGCGATAGTACGATAGCGACAATGCGACAGTACGATGGCGACAATGTGAGACTTGGGCTTAATTCAAGTTGTTTTCATCCTATCTTCACCAAACTTGGTCAGAATTTTCATCTATATGATGTCTAGGTCATGTTTGAATATGGGTCATGCCAGGTCAAAAACTAGGTCACGGGATCACTAAGTGCGTTTTAAACATTCAGCATGTTTTCCGCTCTCTAATTCAAGAAGTTTTCATCCAAGCTTCACCAAACTTGGTCAGAAGTTTTATCTAGATGATCTCTAGGCCAAGTTTGAACATGGGTCATGCCGGGCCAATAACTAGGTCACGGGGTCACTAATTGCGTTTCTAAACATTCAGCATGTTGTCCGCTCTCTAATTCAAATAGTTTTCATCTGATCTTCACCAACATTGGTCAGAAGTTTTATCTAGATGATCTTAAGGCCAAGTTCGAACATGGGCCTTGTCGGTTTAAAAACTAGGTCACGTGGTCACTTAGTGCGTTTTAAACATTAAGCATGGTATCCGCTCTCTAATTGAAGTAGTTTACTTCCGATCTTCTCCAAACTTGGTCAGAAGTTTTATATAGATGATCTTTAGGCCATGGTCGAACATGGGCCATGCCGGGCAAAACTCTAGGTCACGGGGTCACGTAATGCGTTTTACACATTCAGTATGCTGTCCGCTCTCAATTTCAAGTACTTATCAACCGCTCTTCACCAAACTTGGTCAGAAGTTTTATTAAGATAATCTCTAGGCCATGTTCGAACATGGGCCGTGCCGGACCAAAAACTAGGTCACGGGGTCACTTAGTGCGTTTTACACATTCACCAGGGTATTCCCTATTTCACGTACTTTTCATCTGCTCTTCATGTGGGGGTATTCGTCACGTCTGTGACAAAGCTCTAGTCTCCATGGTTCTTGTTTATTAATGTATATACTTGTATGGAACATAACATAATTGCACTTACTATTTTTTTTATTCATTTCAGCATGTGCAATAAAGTGACTCCCATTTTAGAGCTGACCAACACACGGTCCACCGATCTGCAAGGACTGTCGATGAATCTGAAAACTGTGCTGGGAGAAATCAAACGCATACAAAGCAATCAGGAGGCCCGTTTTCAGTCCTTTGAGGGAGCATACAAGGAACATGAAGCATTCATGATAGAACGAATGCTTGTTTCTATAAATACTACTTTAGATGCATATGGTATAAGTTCTATGAGTTTGTCTGATGAAAATGAGCAATATGTAAAAGAAGAAATGTGTAGCCGTGTGCTTTCTGTCTTGTATAACTTTGATAAAAGTACAGAGAAGGAACTGAACGAAATGAAATTTGAAGATATGACCATACACGATGTCAGTAAAATTTTGATTCTTAATTTCAACAATCTCAAGAATGATTTAACACAAGTCTATGAAACCATTCAGAAAATTGGAAATAATAAGGAGCTCTGCCTCATAGCCAGCATAAAATATGAGCACAAAATACAGCAAGCATTGACAATGCTGACAGACCCAGAACTACAACTGCCGTTTGGGCTGGGTTGTCCCTGTACGAAATGTTCCGCTCGGAGATGGCACGGAATCGCAAACTAATTCCGGGCGTAAAAACTATTTCCGGGCGTATTTTTCTATATATGATTTTAAGAATAGGGGCGGATTACGGGCGGATTCCGGGCGTAATCCGGGCGGAAAACAGGGGCGAAATATGTAAATGAGGTGGGGCGGAATTTTAAATTAAGGGCGGAAAGCAGTTTACGGGCGGAATTCAGATTACAGGCGGAATTTCACTTTACGGGCGTAACTTATAATACGGGCGTAATTTAGATTACGGGCGGAAATCAGACGATCACAAAAGCTCACCTTGAGCGCTTTGTGCTCAGGTTAACTTAAAAATTATGACAAATATATTTAACACAGTATCTTTATATTTACTTTAAGATAATAAATAAAAAAAGATGGATCAGCTTTTAAACACATATAGCAAAAATACATTTAAGATCAGCTTTTCAATACAAATAACAAAAATACATTAAATGTAAGCTTTTAAAAACATATAACGAAAATAATCAAAATATATACACCAAATTATTCTATTTTGATAGATTTGCACTTTTTTTATAACACAAACTGTCTACACACATGATGGCCAATATAAAACAGTTCTCTATTTGTCAAGACATTTTTTTAATTGTTTCCTCGCATAGGAATTTCTCTCCGCATTATTTAGGTCAGCGATCGAAATGTGACTCCACAAGCATTCTTTCTTCCCCATCCTTTGACATAATCTGAAATGTAAATACAACTACAA